>QYTT01084979.1:6931-22382 GCA_006980735.1 Dasypogon diadema | reverse complement strand
GTTTCCATCAGGAACATTTGTATGTATATAATTTAAGTGTAGAAATGTCTCTCTTTGAGGTACTCCAATTCCTTCTTCAGTTCGAATGTCAGAAAATTACCATTACCCACGTCAGCATTAAGAGTGGTCGACTGTCGTAAGATAATTCAACTGTAATGGACCTCATCGTAGACCCGAGAGTATTGGGTATCTAATGCCTTCTTCGAAAAGTGGAATCCGGTTTGTCGTTAGCGATTCCCTTACAATACCCGAAACCCCCAGAACTAGGTGCTTTACTCACCGAAATATGTTGTTATTATCCTGCCATATTGAATTTATTTGTTTCCTTTCTAGCATTAGTAGCGCGTAACGTGCACTAGCAATCGCAAGTGAACCATTGCCCATACCATCCCAGGATAACTTATTCAGAACTAGACTATTTTCATGCCGTTATTAGTACAAAATCCCTATAAACTTACTACAGTATAACTAGGCATCGCATTATATTGCGATAATTCACATTAGAAAAGTAAGTAAAAAAGGGCTAATACAGACCCCTGGGGAATATCGGGAACCTTCATGGTTTAATAAGACTATCTCTAAAAAGACGCCATATATTAATTGTAAATAACAAAACTACATCGGAGAGCGCACAGTCCAGACTACGTGTGAAGTTCTAAGAAATTCAATCATTAATTAAGTTATATCCGGTGAAACACTATCATAAATGATACGCCAGCTTGAGGAGATATATTTTTCTTTGCGGCACTTTTCACCTTCTTTACTTTAGTTAATCTGTCCTCTTCTGAAAATATCCGAGTCTCATCAGTAAAGGTCATTTATTTCCTGGACTATCATGCAAGCAATACCTAGTTTCTTGCAAAACCATGATAAGTTATTTAAAAAGCTTCTTTTACAATCTTGGACACAATAGTATACTTTTGTTGGTAAGAATTAATTAGGTTGGATTAGGTCAAAGTGGAAGCCAGCCGGGAAAAACAAAGTCGACTTCGCTCAGACCTGGAAAATGACCCATTTTGATATCACATGCATGGAAAGGGCTTATAAAAGCAAATAGATAGGGGAGAGACTAGCATCTAGCACGAGAGTTAATGAAATTTATCATTTCACCCAACTCCTTGCCTGAGAGTTACCCCCCATTGAACCGAAGAAATATTCACGCTTTGTGCATTGTTATCATCTTGCCAGCCCTAGGAATTTGTAGAGAAGGTGTTGAATGTTTTCAATCTTGAGGAAGGGTTCAAGTGTGGGTATTTCTCTATCGGATAGAACAAATATTGACCTCGAATTAATCCCCAAAAGCCGAGATATTTCGCAACAGCGCTGAACTTGATGCCATTCGATCTTGTTAAGTATCTGCTTTAATAACCGCTTGACTGTCAATATTAGATAAGGATATATTAATATTACATCACTATTAAAGGACGAGTTAATTAAGGACCGCGTCAAAGTATGAAATTGCTTTCCTCCTCAATTTCATTTAAATTCATTATTGATTTGAACCAGTGTATTTTTATATTCAGTTCATAAATTATGCAGAAATCTACAGTCATTGAGCTGTGGTTCATTGCCGATAAACTACAGAGAATAAATCAAATTTGATAGATCAGAAATGAAAAGAAAAACAGGGCGTAAAATTTTTGTTTATTTTTAAAACAAATTACACTTTTTATCGAAATTCAGACTGGTTTAATATAATTACGCTCTCTACTCGAGCGACAAGGGAAATTAATTGCAAAGAGTAAAGTATTTCAAAAGGATAAATTATATTAAAAATCCTCTTTCAAAGCTACGGATATTAAAATTAATCGGGTACGGATGTTACATTCATTATTCAGATAATTTTGAAGAGATTTAAAATATTAAACATTTACAAAATACAGCAAAATCCTTTTTTTCAATTGAATTTTTTGAAACACTATTTTTAGATTTAGATCGAATTTAAATTCCTCAGTATAGCAAACCTTCATTATTTAAGTGGTTAAAATATTAAATAAAATTTAAAGTGAATTTTTCCACATATGGAAAAGTTCCCGTTTTAATGTCCTTTTTATCAAAGATTTTAGTAATATTTTTTCAAATTTCGCTCTCAAGAGTAAAACTAACTGAAGTTTTTTTATATTAAAACATCGAACCTAGTTATGCTGTATGACCTGTTGTTGATTTCCTTTGGAGTACCTTAGGAGTCTGTTCTAGATCCGGCCGGTTTTTGTTTACTCTTTAATGAGTTGATCTACATTATTTTTGATGAAATCATAATCATTGTGTTAGCGACTCCGTTTTATTTCAGGATCAGCTTAATTTAAGATTTTGTTACATTACTAATGATTTACAAAAATTTTCTGCTGCTCCGTTTTTTGTAAATAATGGTTTAATGATCTTTACCATGAGTACAGGGAGTAATGCAGGCTATGGTTCGTGCGATCTGCGTAATTGTCTTCAAATACCCTGATTTGTAAACTACACGGAAATCGCATTCCTTCAGTTTAAAAGCACGATTGCAATACATAGTTTTGGTATCGTTAAACCAACAACAAAACCACGTATCGCAATAACAATGGCGGCGGTGTGAGTCAGCTTATTATTCAAAAGGATCGGCCTTTCTATGGTCAAACATCACAGTAAATTAATTACCTTCCATATAATAGGCCGAAACTAATATACCGACGTTGACTACTGAAGATCCTGCTGCAAAAAGAGCGAACCAATGGTCTAATGCGATTTATATAACGAATTTTCTGTACATAGCAGGATACTTTCTAGCTCAGTTTTTGAATTCTGTACACTTCAATAGAAAAGTTACTCTAAAGGCAGAAAAGATAATCGAAAAAATATTTGGAAAATTTTTGAAGAACTTTCCTATTTTAAAAATCAAATTAATTTTGATGATGGATATTCTCCTTGGCTGGTGAATCCCAGAGGATAATGTAACTAAGGCAGGACCCTTGTGGAAGAATATTGTTTCTCTTAAATTTGCAAATATTATTAAGCAATTCATTGAACAAAGCAAAGTCCTTGCTTTTCCTTTGTCAGTATAAAGCAATACCAAAGAAACAAGAATTGAATAAGGGTGCTGCTGATGGAGAACATTATGAAGGCGTCACAGATGCAGTAAAATCTGCATTATAAAAGATTGAAAAGAGTGAAAGATATAAAAATATACCTAGATCAAATGATCCACTTGGCGGCTCCGAAAGAAAAACTTTGTAAAATCGTTAAGGAGATAAAATGTTTTTCAAAATCTACTCAAGTGTGAGTGTATACTAACTTTTCCTACAAGAGAAACAGACAGTGAGATAAATAATTTTGTTTGGAAAAGGAATCATAAATTTATTCTTTCAGAGAAAAAGACACGTATGCATGCTATAAGAAATTTGGAAAGGGTCTTTCACTCAGGTGAAATGGAATTCAACTCAAATCAAAAGTAAAATAAGGTAGGCAGTAAAGTTTAATGGAAATAGTTTTACAGGGTCCAAAAAGCCTAAAAGTGTAACTAAAATAAGTTTAGAAATTTTTGAGGTTGCAAGTCTTGATTTCATTGAAAAAGAACTCACTGGGCCCGAAGCCCATTAATATTCCTTCCACTTTCCATTTATTCCATTTATCGGACAACTAAATCCACTTGTACGCTAGAAGTATTATATTGATTTACCTAAATACACACATTTATGAACAATCCATAATAAGTGGTAATTTTAATGCTGTTGGATATATTGAATACATCGTGTTAAATTAAAACCAACTGCTCTTGTGGAATTATAGTAGTAGTGAGGATTAATATAATAATTTATATATGTGACTTTCTAGAGCAATATTTATTGCACGCAGCAGGCTACAATAAAATTTTGGTTCTGTTTTGCAGTTTATTGAACGACTTTACTCATGAATATAATTTTACCGTAAAAAGCTTTTTCGCAGACACTATCCTGAGTTCAAGGGGCCCATTCTGAGATCCTAACTACCAGTGGCATGTTTTCAAGTAAACTTTTTATTTTTCCATTTACTTTTTTATTGAAATCGGAAAGGCATTCAGAAATAGATTTGAGGTAAATATCTGGAATTTCCTATTCAGGTAGTTGAGGTTTTGTATAAGTGGCTACTAATAATTCGACACTTACACTGGTATCCTGTAAGTGTTTTATTATGCACTAGGTATATGACTAGCTACGTAATGAAATGCCACGTATGAATTTTCGTGTCTTCAATTGAATTAAGTGAATTCATGTCAGTCTCAGATGGCAAGGTACAATTACTTCCGAAAAATCAATATTTCTAGATTTCTTACTTCCGCTATCATTCGAATCGTTCACCTGAATTGAAATGAGACCCATCAGCCACTTCCGTATTACAGAAGATTACCTGATTGATACCTATTGCTGCCATTTTTATGGTGTTAAACTGACTGAATAAAGATTGTAGCATACATAAGTTAGCCGAGCTATTCAGACAGGATATAAATTTCACGTACGACTGGCGTCTGCTCTATGATGTCGAGATGTAAACGTTTTCAACTACAGGAAGAAATCCTTAAATTAGCTAAATTACAAACGGTCACGTTTGAAGTGTTCCACTTAAACTGTGCACATTCACCTGTACTTGTGGTGGAATAGCAGTTGGATTATATTATTCCTTAGTCAGGCTCTCCCATTTAACGTTTGCTCCAGGCAAAGAGCTTTTCATAGGACTCCCAAACGGATTCATGTTGCATTTAATTTTATGTGCATAAATTTCGTAGAAGTTGAACAGTGCACAGTTTTAATACTGACATGAAATGTTTGGAATTTTAACTTTGCTCAAGAGAAAAAAAAAGTAGTACAGGGTTTGCTGAATTAGTAGTAAATTAAAAAAATAAAGAGTTTAGTTAAAGTTCACCTAAATTTTAACAATGAACACTTCATGGGAATGGTTATAATGGAATGCTTAGGTGGAGAGCCTGAAGAAAGGGATTCTAACGGAGGTGCACTTTCTCGAAACCTATGTCTCGGAGAGATGTTGGATAGCATTGCCACGGGATTAAACCGAGATGCTGCGGAAATGACGATGCCTTTGGAGGGAGTGATGAGGGCCATATGCAGCTTCATGCCCTAAAAATCTCCAGGTTTGATTGAGATATTTCCTGCCTTGATATAGCATGCAAAAGGGATATCCCTATTTAACTGAGCTACTACTAAAATAAATTTTCACACAAAGGTAATTTCTAAAATTTAAGAGAAAATTATTAAGCTAAAATATTATTATATATATACCCATAGTCAGATGTTACACTGCGCTAAACAACAGTAGCAGAAATTAAATCTATTATTCAACCTATAGTTTCAGCAGGTATTATTGGAAGAGCAGCACTTGTAATTTACCTTCAGATTAAAAATTTGGTCCTTCGAGCCGGATATACTGACTTCTTTATTGCATTCGCTTTGGGCTTTATAAGTTATGGTAAATGTTTCATCGGTTCAGTGGATTTGTGTGTTTTGCGGGCTTTTTAACTTGGGGTGTCTTTTATCAAATTCATTCCGAATTACGTTCGAAAAATAAGAAACTATCTGACTTGGCCAATTTTGCGTCTTTGGGGAGTGTTTTACCCTTCACTTTTATGCCCTTTCACAGCAGACAAAAAAAATATGAAGGGCTTATTTTTCAGTCCCCTATAAGATAACAAAATTTTAAGAAAATCAGAACCCCCGGATACCCCTAGAGTTTTCTTGTTAGTCTGTCGTTACACGTATGGCACAGTTAATCTTTAATTAATTAAAAAGTAATTAAACGAATTTACCCTAACTTAACAAAAGTAAAATCAATCCAAAACAATTACAATTTTTTGAAATTGTTCCCAAGTATTTCTCCTTTAAATAAAATTAAAGATCTTTCAAATTATTTTGAATCTTTCTCCATTGCTGCATTTTCCGCACCCAGTTGATGCAGTTTCCACTATTTATGCTTCCTCTTTATGTCGGATATCATAAACTCTACATGCCAGTGATATATTGAAACAGCCCTGGACATCTGCATGAATAAGACAAAAGGTATCTAGGGAATACTGAATATGTATACCCACCACTTTTCCCGAAACTGATATCATAACATATAACTTTGTCACCCCAGGAATTGTTACATATTTTTGCACTGTCAGTTCCAGTGGCTGCTTTTATTTACGTATTACTAGAGCAGGAAGTATGTCATAATCGAGTACTATTAATGAAAAACATTCATAGCTATTTAATGTAATGAATACTAGGAATAAACTGTTAATCTTCTTCCTAAAACAAACAATCAATAAAGCCATATTGAAGTCAAACCTTGTAGGCAGTTTCAGTAAAACTCTCGGTTTTAGGACCTATAGCAGTAATTCGCTAATTTTACGACCCCGGAGGATGTAAAGTGTTCATTTAATTACTGTTCCTCTTAGACATAATAGACATTTAACGAATCAGATCTAATTTAGTCGTTCTTTGTTGTGCTGGGAAACAAGAAAAGGCCCGGAATTTATTTTGCTTGATTGAGAGGGATGCCTCATAATAATAAAGATGAAACGAGTTTTACATGAAAATTGGAATGGAACGTAAGAACTGCTGACTTTGCTGTGATTTAATTTCTGTTACAAATTCATAGTACCAATATAAATACTTCCCGAGTTGTAAAATTTTTATATAGATTGGTGCGTATACCATATAAACATTTATGAAAAAACGAAAAAAAAACATAAAACTGGTTTTAATTCTTTCTATAACATAATTCTTTTCTATAATTGTGAAAGGTCATCAATTTTTAAAGGCGCATTAAGCCTGCTATTAATTTCCAAAATGTATGTTAGGAAATTCTTATATTAAACTTATATAGGTACTTATATTGCTAGATGAAAAATGAGAATATAAGATATTCTGTTTACAATTTCTTGATTTTTGACATTTTTTATTTTTATATTTTCACTATAGAACAGTAAAAATAAAAAATCGTATTAATCTTTTTCTAGATTAATGTAGGGTTTTTTTATAACATGAAAATTTTTGGAGGAAATTGGCAAATGAAGGAGAGGGGCATGAAAAAAACTGCAGATCTGTTTTTCAAAAAACCCAAGCTTTTGGGACTTTTAAGACCTTTTTTTCAGGTGTATCTTCTAGAAATACATTGTAGCAATTAAATTATTTTCAGCAAAATCACAATGAAAAATTTCTCCTTTGCATCAGCAGAGACGATGTTCTGGTCATGCCGAACGATGGGCAAATCATCCGGTACAACAAGTACGCTCTGAATCCGGTAGTCGGTGTGCGATAGCTAGGTTGAATGCGCAAAACTGATGAAACAGTCTGCCCAATCTTTTGAACTCTCCTTTGCAGAGGCGACCAATTAGTCTTACTGTAAGTAGTATGCGTGAATGACGCCTTAATCAAGTCACCGAATCCTGCGATCCGACCTGACGTTGATCTTATACTTTGACCACTTCCAAACTCGGAGTCCACTAACTCCGAATATTCGGTTATCGGAATCTCCGCAAGTTTATTGTACCGAAGTTAATTCTACTTGAGGTGAAATGTTGGCCTGAATCTAACTTAAAGGCACTTCGATTTCACAATCAACTTGTTGAAACCCAGTCCTCCCATACAGGGTATGCTTTCGACGACCCATCATCTTTCGCCAACCCAGAATACATCCACTGCTTTTTCTTAAAGTGACCTTTATGTAACCCTCTTCGAAGTACTCTGCCTCCAATAGATGCATGATGGACGAGGTTATCACGACTCCGAGTTCCTTCAACGACATATTGAAGTTTCTGTAGTGACGTCTGTTCCAAGTTTCGTATATGGATTTTCTGTTTCCCAAATATGCATATTGTACAGATTCAGCATGCCATCCCGAGTGAAAGTCGCTTCATCTGTAAAACAAATTATCTTTGACAATCCAGGTTCTTGCTGCTGTATCTACTGACAGAAGTCCAATCGCAGGTTGTAATCGGATTCTTCCAATGCTTGAGCAGGATGATAGCGATATGGATGGATTCTATTCCATGCCAAAATTTGCCAAACGACGCTTTGAGTGATTCCTAATGATGCAACAATTCTTCTGGTGACAAAGTATTTTCATATTCGTAATTATTGACTGTTTTTTTATATTGTCTTAAGATAACTCATATATTATTATCTGCTCAAGATATTAAGTAGATGCAACCTTTTGCTTAATACGTAATACAAAATTGTATTTATACTCAAAAACTCTGAAGTAGTTTCTCAGAAACTTAAGAATAATTACCCATTTTTTCATGCCACTCAGTCGGTATGTATTGAATCTGTTTGGATTCTCATTTCGAAACGACATAAAACTTTATTTCCCAAATAAAAAATCAAAATAATAAAAATCCGTCTTAACATAAATAAGAAAACTTTTGCTTGCAGAGTGGAACATTGAATTGAATGTCGGAGATATGCACTAAATGTCTGTGCCAATTGTCGAAGTTATTGCTAATCCTGAAGTTAAACAACATAAAAATGCACTCAAGTTTTTATACACTTCACTTAGAAGAAATAAAACGAAAACTTTCGCAAGCTTTTCTTGCTCGCCTTGCTCGTAAGTTCTTCAGATGTAACGACAAATGTGGAGATTTTCATTCCATGAATAGATAACTGTCTTAATAATGTCAATATGTTGCGTCATGTGATAGATGTTAGAACGTTTGCTTAATTGAGTACGTCTCAAGTGGAAAGTGATGAATTAGCTACTTTAGATGAAACATTGCTGTTCCTTTAATAAAATTATAAAATTAGATATTCACTGGCAGCAAATTATTAAGTTTTTGCCAGTTAATATTTCTGAAAAGATAAATAAATGCTCTTTGTCATATTTAGAAAATTGTCGCAAATATTATTAATTTGGAGCCATTTACATTGGGTTCACAGCTTGTTCAAAAATGGCCTGTCAACATTTCTAATAGAGCCACTAAAAATAAGACGGTATGAATTAGTATGTTTGGCTTCATCTCAAAAGGCATTTTACTTTCCAACTCAACTTAAATCCCCACAGATAGTTCAGTTTCTCCTTATAGTCATAATGCATCGTCTATTAAACCAACTGGCGTATAAGTGTCACTGCAAATTCAGGTAACTACGGCTAATATTGTTTTCAGACCTTCATATGGAATTGGAAATATTGGAGACGGAGACGAAGCCGAGTTACCCTCTTCATCTGCAGCTAGTGGGTGGACGGGAGAACAGCCATAGAGTCTAAGCTGGAGAGTGAAAGCCACTGAGAGTTAGTGACAAAGACAATATTGATGGAGTATACCCTCCACAAAAAGAATCGAGGGGTCGCGAGAAACACTCCAGGGGGCAGTCAAATTAGGAGGCCCATCCCGAAGTAATTACTTAACAGATTCCAGGCTGGATTCCTCGAGAACCAAAGGGAGGAGCTTTGAGCCGTAGTCTGTTAACTACATTTCCCTTCTCCCCTACAAAGAACTATTCAAGTCACTAGTTTTATTTTGGGCTAGTTTGGTTAACCAGATCTTATGACAATAACTGTGTCTATCCAAAACAGTGAAAATGGAATAGTTTGTTGTTAATGCTTTCTCCATATTCTGTCTATATCTACCCCGAAGTCCACCATTATTCTCAGCTTAAATCAATGAATTCAAGCGTGCTGTTATTTTTTAAGAGCCAATATATACTGTTTTTTAATTTATCCCAAAGAAAGCCTACTGTCTGTCCTAAAAGCACACTCATTCACTCCGACTATCCTGTGTAAAGTGGATACGTATCTCTTCAGAGATATCACTGGTTAACATGTACTCCGGGAAATTGGAAAGAATCGAGACATTCCTATCTCCCACAATGAAAATCATATCTATAGATGATTGTTGGATTCTTTGTTCCTCTTCATTGATTTGGAGCTCTATGTCGCCCTATATTATCCAGCCGTACTTACAATGTTAACTAGTCTACCGCCCACAACACCCCGGCAGTCAGGATATTTAACCACTTGCTTAGATTTCCCACATATAGGCACTGGACGATAATATCTATGAATCGTCGTAGACAAAATCTATAGAGGAAAATTAATCAGCTGATGTTGCTTGAGTTTATTTATCAGGATTTCTTCAACGGGAGGGTAAAATCACCTGTGGCGCGATATTTTATCCATTGGCTTTTATGAAGTGAATAAATTGAACTTTTTGGACAAGACTGAAATGCGACACCTTGAATAAAACATTTTCTCCTACACAATTATTTTTGCCCGAAACGTATCACTTATGCAAATTCATTTCGAAGATTAAAGTCAGTTAAAAACTTATTTTTCCGGATTATAAATTAAAGTCAGATTTACAGGCTCATCTTATAATAAATGTGCAATTAAGGGTGTAGCAAATCTGAAATATCTCTTAAATTTGCATACTTTATGAGCCTCTGGAGGAAAGCGAAATTTAGAACTTAACAAACAGCGATCTGAAGACGCTCCTACCGCTCATAAACACTTCCCAGAATAGGTTAAAGTCTCTTAACCTTACATAATTCCTCTTAATTCTAGCCACAATCCGAATTTTCGCGTGACTTCACCTGGTGGGCTCCATTACTGCGTGAAGGGCTTCTGGGAATCTGGGAGCCAAGTAATGGTGGGAGTGTTCTAATTAATAATAGATAACATTCAATTCATTGTGGGGGTCTCAGAAGTAGTGAAAGGTATGAAACTTGGGCACGGCTGCTTGTGGCGTTGTGTTAAGTGCTCTTCCCATTTAACTTCCTCCTATAATTAAGGATAAGAGGAGGCGTATTTAACTCTAGAACACGGTTAAAGGCAGATTGAGTTATTTGCACAAGTAATGAAAAATTGTTTTGATAGAGTCAAGGATTCTATTTCGCCTCGAGTACTTAGGGAGTTTATGTTTGAAGGCTTTTCCTCGAAAAGTTTTCCAAGTTCTGCGATGGAGTGAGTAACTACTTCGTCATATTGTGGTTGTGACAAATATCTCGCCATAACTAGAACTTCTGCACGTTCTGCTACCACACATTTCTGACACTTCCTTTCCAGCCATTTAAATATCTAACAAGGATCTGACAGTAAAATAAATCGTTTTAGCATGCCGAAGTGTTCAACAGTTCTCATGAGATTGGCTGTGCTAAGTAAGGAAAATCTCCTCAGAATGCTCCAGTATGACCCTGTCACTGATACTTAAAGTTCGCGGACGTGACTTGTTTAGTGCCTTACTTTTGAATAAATTTAATCCAATTGGAATAGACAAAATGTCGTCGGGTTCCTTCAGGTCATATAAATTGATTTAGGATACCGCCACAAAGGACCAGCATGACAAACGTGCTTTTAAGGAGTTTTTATCGATTGATTTGCTTCCGAAGACGGAGCAGAAGAGCAGCTGAAAGTTTTTGAAAAGTTTATTTGAGATTACGAGAAAATCGCGAAGATATCATACATAAATGTGGAATTAATAGCAACGAAGTTAACCTCATTTAAGGTACAAATTAAAGTACATTTTGTAAAATTCAAAAGTTAAAAAGTTAGCCCGAGGGGAAGTCTTTTGAACTCTTAATCATTTGATGTCATTGAGACAATTACACTGTCCTGCTCAAGCGTGTAATTAAATACAGAAACTCTTAATGAAAGCAGGTAGCTTTGAAATCCCCGCCTTTACAAAAAGTTTGCGATAATTTAGATAAGCTATACGAACTTTGAAGTAACTTTTTACTTGCTACGTCACTAATCTCGAAAGCTATTCTACCTATGCTACGCTTAAATTAGCTGTCTGTTGAAAAATAAACCTCTCACTTCATCCTTACTAATTGAAACCTTTGAAATGAAGGCTTTGCGTGAAGTTTTTGTACCGAAGATACTTAAGGAAGGAAATTGGGACCAGGATATGAAAGGTGACTGTCCAGTTTTGATGTTTGTGGTGCATACACCTTTCCGAAAATCTTCTTTAGGTTTTGTTGTTATAAAGTGGAAAGATTAAGAAGATGTGACAGAAAAAGCTCTAAAATCGATGCGAGACCGGAATTAAAAAACATAAAAAAATTATGAGGAAATGGATATATGAAAGAACAACACCGTCAGCGTACTTTGTGTCGTAATTCATATTCGTGACTACAAACCTCTGTGAATTAATAAAATAAAAAGAATGTGGAGAAGTCGTTCGTTTCGGTAAAAAAAAAAAATTGTGAGATAGCTCTTGAATTCAAATTGGCAATGGAGTGCCCATGTCGAACAACAGAAATTCCCTCATGCTCATAAATTGATTGCAGAGCTTATAAAATAAATCAAGGACTGTGCTTTGTAATGTGGTTGGTTTAGTATTGAGATTAATGGTATGAACCTGTTTAGTACCCTCATGAATATTTGTCAAGGATTTTTGAGGCATCTCTAGTACACTGCTGTGAACAATATCAACATTGTCATGTTCGAAGTAGATTCAACGACTATACCGTATTCAGGAGGAAGTAAAGGAAAATTCTACAGAAAAAAGCAAGCGCTACACTTGGTGGTACCCTACATAATTTTGGTTTGTTATTCTCTGAAAGGAAGAAAAATAGGGATGTGGGAGAAAAGGAAATTAGATGGTCTAGTGGAAATTTCAGTACACATTCTGCTTAAATAACTGCGGTCTATATTCGACACAGAAAACAGAAGATGGGAAGATCATAGCCTGTTCCACATTGGTGTAATTCGGCTCAAGAAGTATTCTGGAAAGTTCACTTCTCTGCAAGGTCTCTTGCATCTCATCATCTCTCGATGACGAAAGGGTGAAGACAGCTCGATGCGCGATGCGCTTAGGGAAAAAAAACTACAAGGAATCAGCTCTTAGATTTCGTTAGAACAATGTCCATTAAAATAGCGATAAAACAGATATCGATTCTGGAAGTAATCAACTCATTGCCAATGAACTTAGAAGCTTCTTTTGGAATTTGTCTAACGCGAACAATGCAGTATGTCATGCCCCTGACCAAAAATCCGAATTAAATTCAAACTAAAAAGTCATCGAAGTCCAGTCAGCGCCATTTTTTTGCCTGGCCGAAACTCGCCAATCTGCTAGAACAATTTATTCGATTTCCATCCATCCATACGTCGGAATAGGGAATCGTCGTTTCAGTTGTCCAAATGTATCCTCAATCACAACTCGCTCTGATATAAACAACCTGTTGATGGCTTTTTGATATTCCTCCTGGGGATTGGGGTAGGAAGTCATGAGACGTGGCATTATACCATACCCACTGTCCCCTAGCAGTGTAGTTTTCGTTGTCCTTTTCATGACTTTACACACCACTGAATTCTTCCATATACAAGGAACGTGAACCGGCCAGGCCATTTTGCATCATAACACAATCCTAGTCGCATTTGGCCTGCACATTAATACTAGTGAATCCTTTTCAATTTACATATTCGTCTCCAAATTGGGCTTTTCAATTCGAGTATGTGTGCAGTCAATAACACCAATAGCTGTTGGGAAAAGGAACCTGGTCAACCATTTCTCTTTGGCCTGCATGATTTGATTTTCTGTTGCTGGGAACCGAATCCATTCTCCAGCCTTTTCTACAACACGATCAAGCAATTCATGAAATATTCTGGACCCTGTGGACTGTGTACATCCCAATTTTTCAGTTATTCCGCTCTGGAATCCAGGATCCGCACAATAACGTATAGAAATACTATTATTTTGTGCACAGGTGGACAGGGCAGCTTCACTATTTTCTGGATTCTCCCTTAGAATGTAGTCCGCGCAACCACACCAAATGGACCTCTTCAAATCGAAATAATGTTTTGATATTTACGATTCACGAGGCGTATGCCTGGGCTTATGAACCTTTCTTGCACGCAAATGTACCACATCAGCCATAGCAAATACCACTGTAACTGCACACCCGAAATGGCAGTTCAGCTTACAAAAACAGCATATACACGTCATATGCATGGGAAAAAATATAGGAAAATTGTTACTTTCTTTCATAATATGGCGTTAATCAGAGCAAAATTAACAAAAGTACACTACTTGAAAATGTATTAAAAGTGTCCACTTTAAGGTCAATATGAACTTCACGTGTTTAACATTTAATTTTTGATACTCCTGGAAGAATTTTTCCGAAACTTTTCGTCTTCTTCTAGACGATACCACACAACAATCGAAAATATATCCACATTTAGATTTTCATACTCCATAAATTCCTTGATATCTTACAGAAATGCATTTCAATTCTGTTTTATTGCACCTCTCGGTGGAAAGCTTTGCTCGTTATTAACGCGAATTTACAGAGATATGGGAAGTATTTTTTAACGGTTCCAGGAAATATCCATAAAATAAACATTTCTCCTCGTCATTTACCAACAAAACTCATTCACTTGTTATGCTGCTTTATATTTCAGAGATCATTAAAAACGTAGCTTTGTAAAAAGAAAAATAGGTCACCTTTGTAACTATGTAATTGCTAAGGTATTGGGTGACTGAGCGGGCTGAGGCGCAGGTCTGCAGACTATCTGTTCTGTTGGAGCGGATTCCACTCTTGCAAAGGGCGTGGTAATTTATCTGGGTACCAGTGGTTGAGGCAATTCTGATGACGGGAATTCTACTTGCGAAGCTACTGCACAGTAAATTTTCATGCCAAAAATTGTTCGGTTAAATTTCCCAATCTACTCTTCCATAAAATTTCTCTCCACCTAAGCTGTTTTGTGTTATCCCCTGAGCTTAGGTAATATCTGTAAAAAAATTGACAAATAATCTGAAATGTAAGACGTAGGGTTGGTTGATGGTCCAGGTTGATCACTTCGATATTATAGTCCAGATCAATGTTTTTGGCTAAGTTTTGTTGATCATGGGTTCTGGTTTATCATGCTTACTCGGTGATTCTGGCTAATATTTTCTAGCTGCTCTAGAGTCTAGCAGATGGTCCTGACTGGTCATTCCTAGTCGCTACTTAATTGTCTGGTTTCTATTGGCAGTGATAGCGATTCAGATAAGAAATCGGCGTCAGTGAACATTCACTAACAAATCCACAGTTTTTGTCATGAAATTTTACTGTACAACATCTCACTGGCTTTGGAAGTACAGTTCTCATCAGCAGAATTGCCTCAACCATTGGTACTTAAATAAATCACTGCGCCCCTTGCAGGATTCGAACCGAGGCCAACAGAGGAGAAAACCTGCAGGCATACGCCTCAGCCTGTTCTAACAACAGCGTGGGTAAATTGTTTTTGCGCCCGGTGATAATTCCAAATCACCATCTCCTTTTTTATAAATTTATTTTGCATACTTACTTCTTAATTACTTCATTTTAAATTCTTCGAAACAATTTTTTTTGGTATAATTTACCGCTCCCTATTTCTAAAACATTTTTTTTTCCAATTTATAATTCTTCAAATTCTGCAGCGCTCTGTAAATAATACATTCTAAAAGATCAAAAGTTTATTCCTTCTTCCTATGAATTTTCTAATTTCCAAGGAACATTAAATTGCTACTGTACTGACTCCGTCT
>QYTT01084976.1:4621-16855 GCA_006980735.1 Dasypogon diadema | reverse complement strand
TACACCTACCGTATTTTAAAATTATCATCGCCGCCGATATTTTTTGAGATTACCTACGGTTGTAAAAAATACGCCGCCGTGATGTATGGGCTATGTATGAATATTACAAGGTTTTCTCAGTTTTTCTTTAAATAATTTGCACTTATGTTAATGTAATGGGTTTTCCCTAGACCCTTTTATGATTATTTTTCGTCCTGGTTCTCTAAAAATTGAGGTGAGCAATGAGAGCCCATCAACGTGACAAGGGGAAGCATTATACACACGTGCAACTAAATTTTAAATGTGGCAAAATATTGTACGGAAATATGACATGTTTGTAAAATTTAATCAACCCTTACTCACCCTACAACTGATTCGTTTCATATATTTGGAAATGCAAAAAACTTTAAAGAGTTATAAACCATTAACATTTTTATTTATAAGATGACTTTTGTACTTGCCTTGTTATCATATATCACGCCGTGTTCATTAACATAATTATTGCACTATTTACGAATTTTGCTACTTGAACATTTCACGCATTATTCACCAATGCCACAAAAAAACTGAACGAATTTCACGCGCAATAGCCCACCATGATTACGTTCTCTGACTCGCTTTAATTTCCTACGATTATGGGAAATATGTTTCACTCAAGCCCAGTTATTCCCGAATGACACCTTACCGCCAGCCTTCTACGGAATGTATTCTGTAAGCAGTTCTCCGATATCAAACTTATAAGTAGTACGACTTACGTGGTAAGTAGTTATATAAGTACATTGTTGGTAAGTGGTTCCAAGTTTTCCTGCTGGGTTGTATCGATCTCATTTTTATACACAATCAAAGCCGGTCCAGAGCAGGTAATGCCAGTCATTGCCGTTAACCCAGTTTAGCAATTAAACAACAACAAGAAGATCCGAATTAACATCACATATGCCATAACAGGTATGAAGCTACCCTGCTACCCTGAATCGGTACGGTAAGTAAAAGTGGACCCGAAATGGAACCCTGAGAAACACCTTGTCTCAGCAAAACACAATTTAATAGAGCATTATTTACCTGGACGCACTAACTGCGTCGATGTGTCATATAACTTTCCATCAATGTAATAGAGGAACTTGAAAAACCGAAGTAATGATACAATTTAGACAAAAGAATCTAACTAAGTCAAGAAAAGAAAGAAAATTTTAAAATCACGATAATAGAAGGATTGGTCAAGTCTGTGCTAGTCCTCACGTCCTCTGTTAGCCTCAATACCGCAGTGAGTGTGCTATGTGCCTTACAAAAGCCATTCTGACTAGGAGACAGAACAGAATGTTAAAAACATGAAGGTTTGCTTATATATGATTCCTTCCAAAATTTTTGATAAAAGTGCTAAGGCGCTGATGGGTTTAAAATCAGCAGGCGTTTTTCAGAGAAGTGTTTTGTATAGCGATGACTTTCACTATTTTCCAAGAATTCAGAGCGTTTAGAAGTAAAATTAATTATGTGTGTCAAATACGGAATTATATAGGGCATTATTAGTTTCATAAATTTTCTTTCGATTAATTCCATACCCATTGTATTAGACCGAATAGGATGAACATCACTTTCTGTTGTTCTGTGCAAATAAAAAGCTTCTGGAATATTATGTGCTTCTGGAGTTAACAGGATACGGGAGTCACTACTAGGAACTGGAGTTGTAAAACACCTCTTCAGATCATCAGATGGAACTTCTACTTTATTTTCCCATCGTTGGCGTAATACCTGACGTATTCTGATTCGGGTGTTCTGGACATGCCGAAGCATACTCTCAGACATTGTCTTTCGAACACCCTCATCTTCTCCATATAGTGTGGGGAGAAAACCTGCAACAGCATATCACCGTTAATTACCTTATAGTCACGAAATTTAATTAATTTAATTTAATTATTTCGACAGGGTCAATTGGCACTGGTAATTTATATTTCATAAATATCGAATTATGATCGGATTCAGTGACTCCGAAAGATCACTTTCTCATTGCAAGAAGAGAAGAAATAAGTAGGAGAGTTATTAAGGATTGGATTATTGGTGAAGTTAATTGCGTTTGAATTGTTATGATTAAGATTAATATTAAAATCGCCGCCAATTATAATGTCAGTCGAATGCAACGCCTCAGAGGAAAGAGAAATCTAGTAAACCCTTAGGATATACAATTATACATATTCTGGGTAGATTATAAACAGCACCACATAAAACAATTGTTCTGTGAACGAATAGATTTAGAAAAATGCACTCAGTTCTATGACCATTTGACTTGTAGAGAATTGGGGCAATTTACCTAAAAAATTCAAAAATTTCAGTTTTTTATTTTTTTTTATATTCTAGTACGTAAGCAGTGTTTTCCAAACACTGTATTTTGTGTGTATTTTTTTCAACTAAAGTATAATTTTCCTCATGTTTTTTGCTCATGGGACAGCGCTCCGTCCTAACAATTTTACCTGATTTTGGAACGCCGCAGCAGTTATAATAAATAATTGCAGTAAATAGTAATATAATAGATATATAATATAAGAAGGACTTACATATGGTGCTGGACAATTCTAAGAACTTGCAATAAGGTAAAAAATACTTTTAATGGAATATTATAATAAAAGCTAGCACAGTTTGTGCAATATTTCGTGTCTTCAGTTTTTTGCATTTTCCCAAAAGCTGAGATTTTCTCTTTTTGCGACACGGGAAACACTCTAACTTCTTTGTTTTTAAATATATCCGCTTGATTTTTTTTTGTATAATCAGCGCTATATTCTTCATAAACTGTAGCATTAAAATTAAAACTAAAATAATATTCTCTGAGAAAAAAAATATTTTTCAACGAAACCATTTAAATAATTTTGAAATTTGTATTTTTATATTTTAGGAGCATTTATATTAGTAATATTACAACCAAACCCATGCTACAGTTTGTAGACCTTATGTATTAAGCTTCAAAATAAAATAAATGTTAAGTAGATATCTTTTGTAGTTTTAAAACTAGAGTGTTTCCGTGAAATCAAAAATTTGGGGACGAAATTTTTAAGTAATTTCTTCATATAACATATGAAGAAATTTATATATATTTGGGTAAATTAAGATAATCACGCACAAAACATGCTATGCCACCACTACGACGCCCCCGAGGTTTACTACGAAATACATTATACTCTTGGACATGAATCATCTCATCAGAAATACTTTGTCTCAACCAGACACAACCAAGATCAACGCCTGAGTCCGATACGACAAGTTTAAATTCCTCAATACAAGACAATGGACTACGGACATTAATATGTCCGAACTCTCTGTTTACATAAAGTTTTAACAACCACTTTAAAATACATTATGTGTTAGCACAATTATGAATAATAGTTGAAATCAAAGAAAACAAACCGCCAATGTAAATCGTAATGATAATGTTGTAGAATAGAGAACAGCAATAATAGATCAATTAATGTTCCAAACGAAATAATGAATACTGGAAGGTTAAATTAATGATTTGTAGTCAGCGGAAAATATTGATGACAAACTAAAGTGAAAGAAGACTGAACCAAACACAAAGAAGAGAAACCAAAACAATAATAATAATAATAATGATAATAATTAAAGTTCATAGGCAACAAATAAATTAAGCGAAAAAATATATATATATATATTTTAGTAAAAGACTAAATACACTCCGCTGCCGCTGCAATTTTGATGAAAACGGTATCGCTCTCATACCCGATAATCCGCAGAGATAATGCACCCGCTTTTCTCAGAAAGGAGTAGAAAAAGCTGAGAAAAGCTCTTTTTCCAGAGGGGAAGGCAACTTCGCAATTAGATTGGATGTTGGCTTTTGTTTACGGGTAATGCGGAATATATTAATTTTATCACTCATGGGAATGTCAATATTTTGCGCAATTGAATTAAATATACCACATAAGTCTTCATCCCTGCGATGAAGAATGAGGGTGTGTGGACGTACACTTTATAATGCCGTCAGGTCATGAGAATACATTTACACTAGCTAGAAAAATTCTGCGTACAACCACAAATGTGAAACTACTTTTTAGGGAAATTCAAGCTAATTGTGGATTTTGTAATGAAATTTATTTTCTATATGTGTAACATAATATATGACATATATATTCTGATTAAATGAGAATTAGTGAAGGTATTGAAAGCTCTTTATAGCATATTGCATACCGTTGGAAAGGGGATGGACTAGAGAACTTTTTAAAAGAATGCGAAGATCACAATCGCTTTTATGTTTTTAAATTACAACGTTAAGTTGAGTTTTTTTTTTTGAAAACTAGATGTTACTTCCAAGTAATGCAGAATTTTGGAAAAAATTGAAAAGCTTTAGGAAAAAACCCATGGGGCCAAGAGTTAGTTATTGGGGCTGGAGAGATTGCAAATGACCCCTCCTTTCTGCCAATTCAATTTGGCAAACGATGCACCAAACGCCCTGTATAATATACATTGTCTACATTGTTGATATAGACTACATTGCTGCTTGAAATATTGCGATGAATTAATTTACGTGGTGTAGACAATTTACCCATGACTGATTTTAGGGGGAAACCTCGAAGGTAGTTGGAAACATCGATACATAGTCGTAGGGGCAGCTGAATCTTATAGGTATTTAACATCTTTGTTAAATAGATGTAAAATTTCCCCTTCATGTTTTAAAATTCACGACAAACTGATGCAAAGTGCAGTGTAATAATGTTTGGTAAAATGTTGTTTGTTCGTTATCAATGCTTAAAACTTCGTTTATGAGCTATTTGAAGGTTGCAATAATCCAAGAAGTAATCGATAAAATTTTTCATATAAGCTTTAAAATGTAAACGCATTTTGGGATAGAAGTATTTGTGATACCTCGAAAGGTTAAATTTGATTTAGCCCTCATAAAATCCTCACTTGGAAGCTCGATAAGCCGTACAAACCTTTCTTTGAGGACGGGGAAAACATACATACCAAAACGTTGTGTCAGAATATTGTATCAGAAGCATGTGGGCTTGGTGAGCTTGGAATCGTTTACATCGCGGCTAATACACATGTACATGGATAATCGTGACAAGTGTGATAAAATTGTCCTTGAACAATGCTGAACCTAATACGGATTTTCCGAAACATCCCTTTATCTCTTCACAGTGGAACCCAAGATCAATCCAATAAAATCTGCTATTGCCTCTGAAGGCGTGATAACATTAAATTGTTAAAAGTTCTCCACCTGTTTATGTTCGTCCCGAATAAAGGCCGAGGTAATAGAAAATTCTTTTCCCTAATCTAAGAGGTAATAAAATCGGATTCTGGCACACAGCACTGCCATAAATTCCGGATAAAACTGATGTAGGAAGCAGCAGGTGAATTTGGGAACAAACAAACGTTTGACTCCCTCTGAAGTAGATAAGCTATCACGAAAGTTTCTTGACGACAGCAGTGGCGTATTAGCTGAATTTCTAATGAGTATTTTCAGGTACCTCTCGGCATGAACATATTGGCCCCCTACCGTATTTCCATTATGACGAGCATTAGGCGATAATATAGGAAAGTATTGAAATGGCTTAAAATCTCATTTTCACGTACATGTGAAGGGGCTCAGTGTGGCTGTTAATTATGTATTCTACTGAATGGAGTATTAATGAGACAGTACCTCCTACAGCACTCGCTTGATGGGAATATACGTTCAACTAAACAAAGTTGACTAACTTTCCAGATATATTGACAGGTTAAATTGAATGATACAGGATTTAATAGCTTTTCCAACTCAAGCCTAGTAGGCGTACATAGATACAGAATATAATATTGCTTCGGGTAAATCACAAGCTAAAATAAATTGAAAAATGTTCATGAACAATTTGCTTAGACGTGAGAGAAAGAATTACTACAAAGCATTACTATTATTTTTCTCATTATATCGACAACTTTTGGCTCAATCGACTTATAAACCAAAGGCAAATCGCCTTTATTTTCGCAAAAAAATAAAATAAAATATCATCTTTTGTTCAAAATTAAGTGACTGGGATAAAAATGCTGCTTCTTGGTCGCGTTCTCTGCTTTCACTCTTTTTTCGTTCCCCATTTAGACTTCTCTTCCATTAACGACTGTTTCTTGTGATTAGTGTTGCCACGTATGCCTCGTTTTTGTATTCCAGGAATTGACTTAATAATTTGTTTTTAACAAGTTTGCACAATTCCACATGTATTTAGTAAGAAGAGAAGCACAAAGGGGTATGTGCAAACTGCGATCACAAAAGACATCGCAGCATACAATCAATGTGGTACTAATCGATAGTTAGTAAGAAGAAAAACAATAGCTTGTATGTATAAAGGCTATTTTGTATTTCGCGTCATTAAGAAATTATATGCGTTCTTATATAGATAACTGTTACGTAAAAAAATATGTTGATATCCCTATTATATTAGTCTACTAAAATAATTACAATAGATATTCGTAGTTACTTTGTAGATACTATGTTTTTGTTGTACAAGCACTTTTATATCACTGTTTTCTAAATAATAATGAATAATGCTGATTTTAAATACGACTACAGGTAGCAGCTGTTCATGCTGAATGTACATCTTATATTTTTCACTGTACATCTTATATTCTTACCTCCCTTTCCTATTTTCCCTTTCGCCAAGGCAGTGCCACAGTATCATAGGGTATCCCCTGAACTTTGACTAGATCGTAATAAGAAATGTGGGCCGCTTAGGTAGTAGGCACATTTTTTTATGTAGGTTGGATCGACTTTTATTTCTTCATCCCTCTAAAACTACACGGTGTGCAATAAGTTCGGATACAAAAACAAAATGTAAAATAGGGAAATTAAGTCAATATTTTTTTAAATATTTATCGAAAATCGATATTACGTAGGTACTAAATACTTATAACAAATGCTTTTTAATAATCCCTCCTTTTACCTTTTTAACTAACAGTCATCTCTTTTAGAAAGAACTGCAAGCGGCACGCACATTTGATATCGGCATTTCGTCCCAAAGTTTCGAAAATTTTCGCTTGAATTGTTCCAAATTGCAAATTTTGTGGTCGGTAAGTTTTGCCATCGCGCAGCTTCAAGCATAAAAATCCAAGGGATTCAAGTCAGGACTACTACAGTTCGGTACTACAACTGATTCGAGGATTTCCTTTTTTTAATATTCGGCATTGATTTTAACCCCTCTTTCAATAAACACAAGGGGAAGTTTGCTTCATTTGCAAAATCTACCCCAAACTATGACTGAGGATATATTTTGACACTGGGAACGTATTGTTCATTTTCTAGTATATCATCCATTCTTACTGCCCATTCTCGATAATTTTGTTAATAGTTCTGTTAATTTTGTTTGGGTTTGTATGGATACTCCAAAAAAAAATTCATACCCAGCGTGCTAAGCAAAATACCGTCAAATTTTACAGCTCGTTTTTGTTTCGATGAAGATGAAAATCTAGAAACTTGATATTTTTTTATAAGACATTAGGCTAAGATCTTTTTTAAATATTAAATAAGTTGACGATTTCCATATTCCTAAACGTCCAGCAAGTTTCATTATCGAACGAGCCTTATTTCTTCGAATCTGCACTTTTACGACTTTAATGCGTTCCTTACTACACACAGTTCGCAGACGACCACTTCTCTTATGGTCTTTGACAGAGGATGTTTTCTTTAAATGTTTAATAGTTTTATAATTAAAATCCCGCCGTACACCTACACTTTGTAAACTTTGGGAAATATCACAAAATTTTATTCTTTTGAAGAGTGAGAAGTGAGAAGTGCCCGTAACGCTTTTCACTCTTTAACTAAAACTGACAAAAGTTTGATTTTTTAACACAACCTGGGTAATCATGGCGGGGCCTGATTGTGAAATGGGAAATGAACTTGTTATAAATTTCCATGAGAAGAAACTTTTGTATTCGAACTTGTTGGACACCATGTAACTGTATACGTTTGTAAAATGTCCTGACAAAAAATGAAACTTAGATTTATACCAACGAAATAGAAAGTAAGCCAAAAGCATGACAAAATTCCTAGAGAGAAGATTATAGTTTTGCTCCTCGGCACAGTCCGTTGTCCTGTAAAAATTCCCATACACAAGCCTATTACCTTCAAAGCCAATACGTATACATATTACTATAAATTATGAAAAATGAGCATATAGTACATCTGTCCATGCTCCAAAACTATTTATTACCTTTTCCGGCGCCTTATGAGGGTGCATGGGCCTCGAACAAAAAACAATTAGGAAACGTAATAACAGTTAGATACTTACCTGGATGTGTGTAGTCCTCATTTTTATTCGTAAATTATTTGAATGATCCTGCAAAGATCTTCGTCCGATTCACAGACTCGATAGCGAATAAAGGATTACCTATGAACCTTTGAGGTGCCGACCGGGATCACTGACGTTTTCTCATCGTCTTCTTTTGCTGTAAGACTCAAGCTCCTCGTGGAATTACCGTAGATCCTGAAACCCCAATCCTTCTAATACAATAACTCACTCGAAATGAAAACTAGCTGTGAGATGAAATGGATAATGCGTGTCTTTGCTCATGCCCGACAAAATTTCTCATATCTCCACTTCGGGGATTACTACCCTTTCACAATAAAAAATCTGAAATTAGCACTAAGTTAGTTTAAATTTAACTTGTTAGAGAAATTTTTGTACTTACCTTAAATTTTGAAATGTAAGTCGGTAAGGTGTTGCTCGGAATTGGAATTATAGATTAAACAATGAGGGGAACGGTACTTACCCGGTTATGTCGAATTTAAAGGCCGCATTCTAAGTACTGGCTAACTCACCTGTTCTGATATCACCTCCTAGATACCATTAAAAGCATACATTTTCACTTAACCTCACTCGAGACAAAACACCGATGGAATTTCCCCGCGAACTTCATTCTCCCGAAAACAGTAGAAATCTAAATGGACCGCACGTAACCCGCAGTTTATGTTGCAACATACTCCGCCCCGGAAATACGTCGCCGGAAAAAGTTAATAACACGTGGTGAACACTTGTCCGTTCTTACGATTTACGCTTAAACGTCGAAAATTAAAGAATATTAAAATTTTCCAAGTACACAGAATGATTAAGAAAAGATCAGAGAACATTTTAATGAAACAATTTACAAACCGGAAATTAAGTTATTTGAACCGATTCTGGAAAAGTCCTGAAATACGGGGCGGAAGTTTGAATAGGAGCCATTTCTATATAAAAGCTTCGGTAGGTGAAGCGCGCGGTTCACTGTTTCTTTGCCCCAGAGAGTGGAATTTACACATTGAAAGTTGAAAGTGGAAGCCGAAAATTGAAAGTGGGAAGTTTAAGTAAAGAAAAAAAGATAGTTAAAGAGGCGATATAAGAAGAAAAGTAGAAGAAAAATGGAAGCAGGTAAAAACAGAAAAAAGGGAGATCGACATCAGAAAGGAAAGGTCAGTGAGGTCGGCTGACGTAAGGGAAGAAGACAAGGCAGAAATCCAGGAGAAAGAGGTCGAACCAGGCTAAGGCAACGCAGGAAACCAGGCAAAAAAATATAAGTACTCTTCCTTTCTCCTTTCTAATTTGTATTAAAGTATACACAGTGAAAAACCGCTCAAAACCTTGCCAGCCACTTGAGTTATTAGAGGTTGGTAAATTTAGTTAGTTCTGTTATAGAATATTTTGAACGATTGCCCTAATCATTTTAATCTTTAACTTGTTTAAATGACTTCATTCTCTTTAATGATTTGGAATTTCAAAAAATTGATCGCGAGCATAACCCCTATGAATTGTGCTTGAAATTTACTGTGTGAAAGGAAAGTGGTGTGTTTTTAAACGAATTTGAGTGAGCTTTGAGTTTATTTTTTTAATCTTTTGTGCGTTCGACCTGACGAGTTCGTGCCCTCAAGCATAAAAAAACCACGTGGTGCCCAAAGGTGTTAAAGTCCGGTGTAAACTGAATCCACTCCGTTCTCCAACCTAACCAGGGTGGCGTTTACGCACCACGAAAGTGCGTAACATATTTCTTTCACCAAAAGGGGCATTAGCACATACCAACAGGAATTTCCTTTCGAAGCCTAATGGATAACATTTGTCATCAAAAATTTAAATACTCCTTTTATATTGGAAAACTTCAAATGCAACCTACCTGTGCACTATGACGGGATAGCAAGGATCGGCGGATCTGTTTGATAAATTTAAAGCAATGAACTTATGATTACGTTTGTGTATTTGTGTTATTTTAAAATAATATAATTTTATCTATCATAGATTTTCCATTTTTTATATTAACCAACATTATCTTGAAAACGGAGAATGATGGGATAATCTCTAGCAGACCGGAAAAACTACTTTTTCAAGAGAATTTATTCACCCAAAAAATTATTTAGGTTGTACTCTCAGATTTGACAACGACAAGAAAATAACGTCCAGAACTCGTATAATTACGGTCTTAAATTTTCAAAATTCGGAGCAAGGTTGTATTTTCACATTTGAATAATTGAACAATATCTTGAGAACAATTTCCCTCACATTAAGGGAAATCAAAATTGTAGGTACGGCATTCAACATAAACACCTGATACGTTTAGATTTTCGATTACTAGTCATTCTTCGGTACCTTGGGTTCAATTATGTTCTGCGCATTTTGGGCTTGTAATCACGTTAAATTCATGTAAAATAATTTATCCTCTCGACGTAATATACTCTGATTAATTGTATACGAACAAAGCTGCTTCTATTTTTTAGCTTTATCTTGGATCAAGAAAGCAATTCCGTCAGCAAAAATTCATCATGTATTCGGCAAAAAGGGAATGGTACGTGTAGAATACCGAACGGAAAGTAAAAGTAAGGGAGAAACTTAATTTGATGTGACTAGTCACATAGCAGGAGGGCTGCTGCCCCTCATTTCGAGTTAATAAGGATTAATCATTTTTGGCAGTTTCGGTACAGTAAATATTGTGCTTTTAAAATCAATAGTTAAATGCAATATGTTACATGAGCAGTGTTTTGAAATGCTATATTCTATCATGAGCCACATACGAGCTGTCACGTATGTGTGACAACAATTTTTATTTATGAATTGGAAAATTCGGTGTATTATGGGGGCATTCAAAACCCCCGGGACTATAAAACACAAGTCATGAAATAGGATTTGCATATGTGTGAAGTAGACCGGGACAGTTTGGTTGACAGCTTAGAGAAATCCAGTAGCGAGAAGTGGAAATTGGGAAGTGTTTTAAAAAATATAAGTTGTGGAAGCAAAATAAGGTGATAAAAGAATAATGTTATAAATATAATAAAATAAATATTTAAATATTTTTCTCAGAGGTCGTTGCGAAATATGTGGATTTCATCAAAAATCAAGGAATTTAATGTACAAGTCTCTGTTTTGACGGGGAATCGGGTATCCAACTTTCATTATCATTAACAACGAACATAAATAACAAGGATACCGACTTGGAACATTGCAATGAAAAATTTTCATTGATCTTGAATATTTGGCTTTGTGTTTGTCAATTTATCTAAATAAGAAGGAAAAAGTAAGAAAATCAAAATTTGCCCATCTATTAAGAAATATGACGACACGAGTTCTACCTATATGAAAGATGAAAAGGGATAAAAGATCCGAACTAAACGTTTCAAAGAAATTCATTATGTCCGCTTTATTGATCTCTCTTCATCAATAATTAGATTGACAGAGACAAAGTAGGTAGCCAAAAGATCACAATTCGTGGGAAACTCTACCTCTTGAAATGAGGGGAAGATATTTTCATAACAAAAATTGAGACAACCCAGCAAAATAAAATTGACTCACTTAGCTGGTTAAAATTCTTCTGAGAATATTCCTCAATTTCATTCGACAAAAATTAGTAATTCTCAGAAAAACTATAAAAGCTCTTGGATTTCCAGATTGCTATTTTCCTTTCTTCCATTCTAAATCAATGGGCCAGGCCTTTTTCTTGGAATTGCATTAGAAAGAACGATTTTTAGAGCAAATATTTCTTTACATTTTAGGCAACCACGTGGTGCACAAACACAAACTTGCCGCGCTGTGGAAAATTTTACAGGCTTTTACTATATCAAAGCGGGTTAAAAACTACACACCTTAGCCAGGCTGTGGAAAGCATGCCTCTTCTGAAAGTAAAAAAACAAATTCACTTCCCCTTTAAGAAAAAGTGATCATCCCTCTCTTTCAGATGTATGTAAGATTTATATTAAAGTAATTCGTATCTCTCTTGGAATTGTTTTGTTGTTTGTTTTTTGCTTTCATGTATACAGTCATCTTATTCTTGGGTCGT
>QYTT01084973.1:63929-77282 GCA_006980735.1 Dasypogon diadema | reverse complement strand
AAAAACAACCAGAAAATTTGCCTGCTGTCGATTATGATCCCCGGGTGTTTTTGCAAATTTGGCTAAAAACCCAAAATCTCGAAAAACACCCGGGGAACATGATCGGTAGCAGGCAAATAAAACCTGTCATTTACTTACAAAACTAAACCTGTCATTTACTTACCCATCTAAACCTGTCATTTATAGTGCCTCCTCTTTAAACCTGTCATTTACAATGCCTCCTATTTAAACCTGACAATGACAATGCCTCCTATTTAAACCTGACAATTGTAACATTTCTTCACGCACACAAAGACAATCAACGCACACAAAGAAAAATCTCAATTTTCCCCGCCTTTTCCAATGGAAGGATCCGACTTCCCCTCCGGCATGGAAAGCAAGTTGAATTTCCAGAACATTCTTCTTTTTATTTTTCTAAGGAGCACAAAAGCACAAACCAGCAGGCCCTGTAAACACTACACGAATTTTCCGAATTGAGGATTTTTGTTTGAAATTTGCGCAACCCTTTTTTCACTTTTTTTTAATCTTCTGCTTGGGGTTTTAAAGGAGAATTCAGGGAAAAAGTTACATGAAATATAACATTTGAGTTTATTATCATTATCATTACTTTTTCTTTGGTACTTGCGCAGCTCTGGTACAGAGTTCTTATTTCCTTGCAAGTAATGTATCGGGCAATTTTAAAATCTTGCGATCAATAAATTTAGCTCCAGAAACCTGTAGAGTATTTCAGAAATCAACTGAAAGCAGGGGGGCGGGGGCCAAAATAAAATGCCCACTTCTTTTTTACATAAAATATATATTTTCCATTTCATATGTATATATAATATTTAATATATTCAGTATATGTTTATCTTATACAACATGTAATAATCATATTGTATATAAACCATGTCTTTATATACTATATAATTATATTTGTTCATAATTAGCATTTCCCTCGCTAACGACATTCGTTTAATAGCAATTTCACAGATAAATTTTATAGCAAATATTAATTAGTTTGGCATGCTAAAATCGTCCTGTTTTGCTTTCAAGTATGTGTGTGTGTGTGTGTGTGTCGCTCATGCCAGTAAAGAATCCGTTCTGATTCAGATTCAGAAGCCTTTCTTCCATCGAATCTCTTTTTACATTTATTTCGCTGTTACAATTGTTCGCTTCCTCTTTGGATATACTCTTAGTGACTATTTAGAATAGGATCTATTTCTTTCTATAATAGTGTGCAGTTAATTCTCTGCTTACTTTACTTTATTTTAATTTACTCTTCAATGTACAGTACACCAAGATCTTTTGTTATATACTATATATTATATAGTATAATGTGATTGAAGAATCTCTAAAGGTTTGACTTTCATTGGGGTGGTGGTGCCATGTTAACATTTACATTTTTCTGTTTTTTGTTTTCTTACTTTTGGAATCTAGTTTGGACATTCAGGTATATTAGATTTAGTTGGCTTGTATAGCAAAAGTCAATGTAGTCTGGGATTATTTCAAAAGTCATGTCGATTTATTAGATCAATGGATATTTGTTTTTTTTTGTTTTTTGTTTTTGCATGAAGACCAATTTGCTATACAAGCCAAGTACACATTTTTCTAAGTATGAAAAACATTTACATTACATGAATCATCTTAATTTCGTCAGATTTTATACAGATTCAATGGCATTATCATTAAAATCGTAAATACATGTACCAAAGATTGCAAAAAAAACGAAATAATTTACAAAACACTTCTAGTCCGATAGAAAGTTTTTAAAAGATTTAAGAGCTATGCGTTTGTAGAAGTGAAACACTGAAATTTCTGCATGTAGTGTGTTGTTGGATACGAATTAAGAGTGATCGATTCCATTCAAAATAAAATTTAGATAGAAAAGTTTAATTTAGAAAAAAGACGTTCATTTTAAATGCATTAATATAATTTGTACATTAGTGTAAATATTTTACAATCGTAGTAAATAACAGTCTTAAATAAACGACATGAGCCTTCAGTAATTTTGACATAATTCGATGGCAGGCTACCGCATAACTTTTACGTTCACAGTCACCGCAGTTCTTTGCATTCGTGAGTAAAATTACTTTTGTTTCATAAAATTGATCACAACGTACACCAACCATCTCTTAGCACAGTATAGTAACCACACTTAATCCTTCTATTTATCATTTCATAAGAAAAGGGTTATTCTTGTTTAAAAAATAAAAAAAAAATAAAAAAGGATTGCTCTTCTGTGATTTAAGAACTCATTTTTCATTTATGTTCCACTATCTGAGCTGATTTGTGTATAAAAAAAAGGTGTGCCTTTTGCAAAAAAGAAAACTACCTGGGGGTTATTCTCTATAACAGTGTTTCCTGAACTTTCGACATCTGTGTAGCCCTTCTATAATTTTCGTAACACTAAGTACCTATCCCTCGTCAAAAAAAAATTGTATATACTTTAATAACAATCAAACTACATTTAGTTCTTTTTTTATTGCATAACCAGAATAATAATAAACGAAGAATAAAATTCATTCATAATAAAATATAAATAAACTGATGCGACTGGTCTACCCACCCTACTAACTTCCCATTTGGCCATTTTGTATTGCTCTTGAAAATTTAATTGTTCTAAAAAAACTGCCAATTCAAATTGTCTGCAAACCTTATGAGGTGCTCATTATGCGTCGTCGAATGAAATTGGTTCCGAGTCGATATCATTATTTGTTCTCGAGATATTGGAGACGAGGAAAAGTTCACGAACGTACGAACGAAAGTACGCACATACGCCAACAAACATCTCTCTAAAAACGATGGATTCAGAGTCTGGGAACCTCAAAACATGGAAAGAACTTCGAAATGAGAGAAGTTAATAAAATAATTCAAAATTAAATTGATTATGTCTCATCTGTTTTTTTTTCGTGCGACGTTTATAAACAAGATTAACCAGCAAATGGCGTGGTCAGTATTGATGTAAATATTAAAAATTAATTTTGTCAAATATTTACTGAACAATTAACAAAAAAAAACTACGGAAATGATGGTCGGTGGGATCACCGTTGAAATTCTCCGTAAACATTCTTAAATTTCGTGGAAAGTTATAATAAATTTCTGTTGCGATGGTGGTTAACAATTTCTCAATAAAAATGAAATGAAATAAGTGAATTATTATGTGAGTGAGCTGTGAAAATAAATGAAACAAGCAGACAGACAGCAACAGACAGTGTTAAAATGAAGAAAAATTCTAAAGAAGGCACCTTTTGTTCGTTTTTTCGATTAAAAAAAATTACGTTCATATTATAATCGCGATACTTCCTCTTCACAAGGTGGAGAATTCACCTAGCTAGCTTTTCTATGTTTGTAATCGAAAAAAAGTAAACTGCTTGTTGCAGACAGAGGCGCAGATAAAGCTCCGTCCCGTCCCCCAGGAGATACGCGTATCACACTTTAGGAAACACTGCCGTATAACAATACTGTAAGTTTTCGATTCGAAACTGTCATATTTCATTGTAATTGTCTTTAGGTACCTTAGGAAATTCGTACATTTCAGATAAATAAATATTTAGGATATGGTTGACCTTACAACAATATTATATCTCACCAAATTGTAACAGAGAATAACCCCCCAGTACTTCTGGCTTTAACAATAATCTGGCAATTTATAGAAAATCTTTAACAATTTAGTATAAAACTTTCGCAAATGTTTTCTATGTATTAATGCCAGAGAGGTTTCGCCCCACTTAATTGAAAATTTTAGTTCATATACCACGAAAAGGTAAGACAATGACCGGTAATTTTAATCCTGGAGAGCTTAAAGTTAGCGGAGGTAATAATAGTTTCCAATTTCTGCGGTTAATTGAAAGCAATTGGTAGAGCGTACTCCCCATCTGATTGCCACGCCAAACGACTTTTAATTATAATTTAAGTTACTTGTGGCAATGAAGACAACTGACAAAGACTGTCATAAATCCACTTTCGGAAAAGAAATATTCATAAATAGTATTAATATTTTCTCTGCAACAAAATGTACTTGCACCGCTTTTGTTTGCTCATTGTTTAGTAGCGAAGAGTAAATCTAAAGTAAAAGTGAAAATTGCTTACCGCCAAAGAAGGATCTATACAAAACTTGATCATAATTTCCTTATTGAAGCAGCATCAGCATTACTCAAGTCCCGTCAGAGTCTGTGTATGTCTGTGAATGTATTACACCAAGGGCGGTTCCATTACAATTTGTATGCGTACTCAATCCCTCTTGCATTATTCACCCCCTGTGTTATTGAGAGATATGTGAGGAACATTTAGCAAAAGTCAAATCACCATTTGTTTAATATACTTTGTAATGAAAACTATCATAAGAACATTATTTTCACATTTCACAATTAAGTATTTTTTTATTAAATAAATTCATTAAATTTAGCACATCATCTTGTATCGTTCGGAACAAAAGCTCTGTCACTTTCTTCGATCAGATCAACACAGATCGAATTTTGTTTGGCCACTCTTTCATTTCTCTTTTTTTATCTTTTCATCATTTTTACTTCTTCTATAAGTTTTTCAGTATACTATTTTTTTGTTTACCTTTTTTTTTGAAATATTTTTGTTATTTTCTTCAAAAGAATATATTTAACTTAATTATTATTATAAAAACGATTTACTAAAAAAATTAACAAAATAGCACCGTTTTTTATTTTTTATTTTTATTTTATTTTATTTTTGTTTTAAAGAAAAAGCAGAATAAAACTATTTAGCATGCGATTAGGCATCAAATCCCGATTCCCCTAAGTCTTACCGTTGAAAGTTGTTGTTTTTGTTGATGCTGTTCTAAGTCCTCGTACATAATAATAAATTGGTAACAAATTAAATTTTTAAAGGCAAATAAAAAATTTTTTTATTTTCTTTTTTTTTAATATGTATATAACATTGAATTTAATATATATATATAATTTTTATATAAATTTATTATATATTTCTTGCTGTATAAATGATTATTAAAAATATATATATATATATAATTATATTGTTTTGATTATTTACAAAATAACATAACATAGCAAAGATAGACAGGCAATAAGTGCGAAATAATAATAATAATAATCATTTAATGTTGTGTGTTTTTTTTCTTCATGGTTTTCTTTATTTTTTCTGTTTTTTTTTCTACAAAAGTTTTAAAAAAATAAGATCAATTCGGAATTGTTATCATATTTTCTTGCTCCTCTTTTATACACTTAGTGCGGAATGATAATTAGACAAAAAAAAAATAATCAATAACAAAAAATATATAAATTTAAACTGAAAGACAAAATTTAAGGAATAGTATAATACTTTTGGATGTTCCCGTTTTGTATATTTTTTTCGTGTTTTATTTTTGCATTTTTTTCGTTTTTTTGTTTTGTTTTGCTCCTTCGAAAAATTGAAATAAAACATGGAAAAACCTTTAAAAGCTAAAATTAAATTATTTAATGCATATTTAAACGTATATTGCAATTCGTACACAGAGCAAAATTTAAAAATATTGCAACAAATTGTAATAATTCCCAGTTTTGATGATGACAGCGCACGGAGACAATTGGATTGCAGCATTGTTTGTCGATGATGGATTCTCTTCCATTACGAGATGCAGTCGTAATTAATTCCACTAATTTTTTTTTATGGGTAATTTATATAGTGAATATTTTTTTTTTATAGAAATTATACTAAAATTTTTTTACCACCTGAATATTAGACATAGAAACCGTGTAAAACATTTGCTATAGATAAGCGTGGACAGTTTTACATTTATTGAAAATTTGTTTATTGCACATTGGCCTTAGTTTCAAATCGAAAAGGATACTTGCACAGGTACCGATCACAAAAACACGTGGTGTTTGCTACTAACACATATTTATGAAACGTTTAAAATATGTATTATACCCGGAACTATCGGTATAAGCATCCCATAGACAGCAATAAGTCAATTATAGTTAAAATTTCTGATAACTTATATGTTTGTATAAATGTTACTAAATTACATGCTAAATTAAATTTGGAATTTTTAATTATAAATAAAAAGACGTCACATGAAGGCATAGCTTCTCTAAAATGTATTGATACAATGTTTGTTTCGAAAATCGAAAACAAATGAACCAGTACAGTGAATTCTAATTGTAATTGAATTTCTGGGAGACTCATGAGAGATGTGAGAGATGTGGGCTCAATCTGAGAAGCACGTATCAGACACTTGTTGATGCATTTTACCAGCTATTAGATAGGAATTTGTATTTCCTTGTTAGATTCCTTGTTTAGATTTTTAAAAGTGAATTTTTACACCTTCGCAGGTTTATCGTTAGCCTTGGCAGCGATATGTCCTAACGATTACTATAAAAGTGAAAAGCATATCATTAAAAGGGCAAAAAGGATATTTTTTTTTTAAATCTACACATCATAAGAAATCTATTTCTAGTTATAAAGAGTAACATTATTAAGAATGTAGAAATTTCGGTCTTTTGGTCGGAGTAGAAGTGGCATATATCGTCGTCACTTAAATCGCAGTACAAGGGGTCTAAATAAAAGTTAACCTGACGTAGAACGTAGAACTTTTGATAATTAAAAAATCGTTGAAGAGCTTTATAAAGAGCAAAAAAGTCGCTGTTAATAAATTAAATATATTTTAACGAACGTATTGTCTTTTATGTCGTCATCTCGAAGTATTTCAAACAGGTCTTTGCTACTGCAAAATTAATTTCTCGTTAAATGAGTTTTCATTTTATTCCTTTGCGTGATTGTGTTTTTTAGGTGTTAATATAAATATAAAATTTAATTGCATTATAATGTCGAAAAATTGTTTAAGTAAGGATTACAATGATACAGCTACGGCTGTGGCTGCTGCATAAGTTGAAGCTCAAAGTTAGCAAATTTTTTAACTTCGCAGCGCAGCTATAATTCACAGTTGTGCCTTTTGAGATTGGGATGCTATTGCCAAAATAAATTTAAAAATAAATTACAAAAATTTGATTGAAAAGGTAAAGGAAAACCCTGCATTGTATGAGTTGTTCCATCCGGAATATAAAAATACTAAGAAAAGAGCTCAAGTATGGGCGAAAGTTTTCTTTTGACAATTTGACTCGCAACACAAATGTAACTCAGTTTGCCGCAATCTTTGCTGTAAGATGCGCTTTGGCTTCAACCGCTGCCGCACCATTGTAACTCCTCCTTTAAATCATCCTAACTGTTTTGTTATGTGTATGGAGAACTTTCTTTTAATAGTCAATGTTAAAATTTAAAAAAAAAAGTGTTATCTTGAATATTTTGGCATATTTGGTATTTCAGGATAGGCGGTAGGCCCCTCACATTTGCTGTGTACAATGTATCACCCTACTTACTCAATGGGCAGAAAGATCTCGACACATACCCCTTGCAATACCAATGATCTGGACGGAGCCAAAGAATCATGGATTGGAGCTTACTTCAGCATATGGCATCAAGATGTCTTACTTCCACCATCGTGATGAAGAAATGAAAAGTAATTTTTCTCACGAAGATGATATAGTTTTCTACAAGGACAGAATACAAATCACATATTTGGGCAGGAGCAGGATGCGCTGCATTATCCGCGTTGGATAAAATTCTAAAAAAAAGACTTTCAAGATCATTGGCGACAAAGACGATTACCTCTAAAATCGTCGAATACAAACGTAACGTCACATATTTTACGCTATTTTATTTCTACTTTAATGGATATTGTTCCATGGAAATCACGAGATATTCGTGAGATATCTCGTGATAAGATTTAGTAGAATAATGAAAATTCGTGAATCTTTCTTGAACAGAACTGTGCGAATATGGAACAGACTACCGTCTTCTGTGTTCGCCCTAGATTACAAGCCACAGGCTATTCAAGCAAAATGTACAAAAATTTGTTTTTTTTTTCTGTTAATTAATGTTTAGCTATAAATTCTTTAAAATTTGTAAGGATATGCCGTAAGTAATTGTAACACTACAGATTTTCTACGAAAACTTTTTGCTCACTTTATAAATTTTTTGCAGGAGAAAAGCAATCGAATAAATCAAAATATGTTCGTTAAAATTTAAAATTGAATATTACAATACCTTCAGTTTTCTTTTAATTTAGTAAACAAACTAAAGTAAATCTTTTTCGATCCTTAGCTGGCTTACATCAGAGTGCTCCTGAACTTCTAAACCTCGATGTTTCTTGTTATTTTGTGTTTCTTGTCCTATGCCCATGCTTGTCGGGCAGAAATGAAAGAAAAATAAAGAGAAAGAATCTCTAAACGTAGAAAATTTAAAAAATGTCTAATAATTTCTTAATTCCATAAGTGGCAGTTGTCTAAATGAGCACAATAATTGTCGTATGGTGATTTTTTCATATCCATAATGTTTTTAAAGCACAAATATCCCTATATTAATTCAATTTTATTTTGAAGAATCTACAAGATAAAATATATATTCCAAATTCAAAATGTATTGTGCTCCATAAAGCCCCCCGGTTTTACATAATTGGCAACAACACCTTAGAAGACACAATAGTTCCTAATTTAATAGAACACAATCGAATAAATTGGCAGTGAACAATATTTAAAAAAAAAAAAGAAAAAAAGGAAAAGAAATGAACTCTGTTTAATTTTCTGATCCCTATCAGCTGCAATCCAATGGTCTTAGAGCCTACACAATAAGACAACTGCATCTACCCAAAACAAAACTGCAACAATTAAGTCATAAATTTCTCGAAATAACTCAGTCTGCTGGGTGTCATGGATATAACAATTTTATTAATGCTGACGCGATCACACTATGTGGATCGCCCTCCCCTAAATATATACATATATAATATATATATATATATATAAGAAATTTTTAACAAAAGGACTTGCGCCGAATCTCAAAAGATGCTCACAATAATAGATATAAAGAGACAAATAGTTAACACTTAGGACACTCTCTCTCTCAATAACTATAATTTCATCTTTAGTTAACAAACTTGAGCAATATTTATACCTAAAACCCCTTAATGTAAAACTGTAATAATATTACCAAGTTTCTTTCATCAATTTATACTAATCACTTGAGACAGAGGACTGCCGCTTAGTTTTATCTCATGAACATTTTAACGAGAGCGGCACAACATACAGTGGTGAACATAAAAACAAACATCCACATCATGGCTTTTTCCTGGTCACTGAAACGTTTCCGGTTCGAATAGATAGCAGTTAATTTACCTACAAAACGTCTAACAGCACCGTTGCTACCTTTGGTCAGATCATCGGAATGATTAGCTAAATCGGAATATGCACCGCCGGTGACTGTTCGATGATGTAGAAGATTTGTACTAGATACCGTATGGGTAGCATCGATACTATCCAGTGATGTTCTATGTGGCACTTGATAACGTAGTGGGCTCGTATATGTTCCCATCAGGTCACCGCTGTTTGTTACACGAACTGGACAAACACGAAATGAATAAGTTGAACCCGGATCCAAGTTATCAATTGTATATCGAGTATCAGGACCACGATAGATCTAAAAACATAAAGAAATTTTTAAATACAAGTTTAAAGGTGAAAAATATATCTAAAAGTAATTTAATAAAGTATAAATACTCTACATTCTCTCTGGCTAAACAAAAAGGAACCCAAATTTCTTTTTTCAACATCTAAGGCACTTTTACATAAACAGGTTCGCTGCCAACCCCGCATATATGCGTGAAGCTTTTAAGTTATCTCTAACTAAATACTGGGAAAGTGGTAGTGAACCTGTTAAAAACTAAACTATACTCCTTTTATTTACTCACCTCAGTATATTCAGAATCTTTACCACAGGAACGTTGAAGTATGTATTCCACAGGATCAGAAAAATTATTTTTACTATGTTGCCATTCAATTGTCAATGAATTACTATAACATGATGTCCCTGCGATTCCAGTTGTTAAATTACTATGACTACCACTTATTGAAGGATTAACCCCACCATTACTATTCGTGTCAACGATTCTAGGTGCCTTTATTGTGCTTGGCTGTGTAGCGCAAGTCCTAAATACATATTCATCAGAATAATCTCCAGTACCAGCTCGATCTGTTTCTGCACATATCCTGAATGTGTAAGAAGTTTGCTCCTGGAGCTTATTTACTTTGCACATAAAACTAGTACCGCTGTAGACCAGCTGAAATTCTTTAGCTCTACTATTGTACATCTCGACGTAGTAGTTGGTAAAGTCTATATTGCGTCCTTCGCCCCATTTCAATTTGATAAAATTATGTCCTACTCCTGTACATTCCAATTTGGGTGGTTCAGGAGCAGGCGGCAGCGTTGTTAGCTTCAGTGGGTTGGAAAATTGGCCAGCACCAATTCCATTCACAGCCTGAACTTTGAATTTGTAACTTGTCTCAGATGCTAAGTTTGTGATTGTGTACTCGGTGACATTTTCGTCGGTAGATACTGATTTGTCTCCATACTCAATTACGTAGTACAAGATATCAGAGCCGCTGGCATCAGGCTCCGTCCAGTAGAGAGTCACTTCGTGCGCCGTAATTTCGGAGTTCTTTATTTGTGGTGCTGCTGGAACAGCGGCGGGTGTTTGTGTGGAAACAATGGATGAATAAGGGCTGGTCCCAGAGCGATTCGATGCATTCACACGAAAGTAGTAAATTGTGTATGGAATAAGATTACGGATGTCTGTGGTGGTATGTAGACCTTGATAGCAAATATTGAAGCTGTCACTGGAGTCATCAGTGGAAGAGCTCTCTAGTCGATACTCTAAAATTGGGGCACCATTTGTAACTGGTTGCTTCCAAGACACCGTCAAGTGTGTCGCGGAGCGTACAAGAACTTCTGGAGCCTCTGGTGCAAATGGTGGTGCCGCACCAGCTGAAAACGCTAACCTTTCTGACCATGCTCCTGCACCAATTCTATTCACAGCACGTACACAAGCCTGGTAGTCTTCTCCCGGACATAAATCTTTAACAACACAAAATGATTCCTTCCCACGATACACAATCTCTTCCTCGTGATTTATTCCATTCAGCTGCAGTTCATACTCTAAAACAGGTGCTCCACCATTGTAATCTGGTTTCTCCCATCGCAGCACAGCAGCGTATGGCCCAGGGAGATTGTCACAGAAAGGAGGATTAGGAGCTCCAGGTACAACAGCTTCTGTGGTCACGGTGCATACATCAGAGTAACCACTGACGCCACCAGGACCCTCACATCCCACACGTACTTGATAAGTGGTGCCTGGACTAAGTCGATCACAAACAGCTTCAGCCTCACTTCCCGTGTATATTCGTTCAAATTTCGGTCCGGAACTAATTTCTAGAAAATATTTACGTATGTCGGCCCCGCCCCGATCATTGGGTGGGTCCCATTTCACCCGAAAATGTGTTCCATGTATTTTTCCTTTTATTTGGGGTTTAGAAGGCCTTCCAGGCCGCTCGGGTTGAGTCTTATATGTTACATCGTTCGACCATGGCGAAGAACCTGCTTCGTTGTCAGCTCTAAGTCTAAATTGGTAGGAAGTTGCCCGCTTTAGGCCTTTGCATTCATAAATTGTATCTAGGCCACTATACATGTTGAGGAAGCCGTGCCCCGAATCTCGATCAGCCATTTGGAGGACGAATTCTTCATCTTGAGCCCGTCTTTCCCATGCTAGCCGAAGAGAATTTGAGGTTGCAGACTGTAGTGTTGGCGGTTTTGGTGTCGAGGGAGGATTCCCGGAAGTACTATAAACTATCACATCTGAATATGCTGAAGGGCCACATTCGTTCACCGCTGAGAGGCGAAAACCATAGGGTGTTGATGGTTGTAGCTTGTTCAGGGTGTATTGTTTGCCTTTTGTTTTGATTATTTCTACAAATTCCTTGCCTTTACCCTCATCATACTCGAGAATATAGTTAAGAATATGGGAACCGTTGTCAGGTGGAGCGTTCCAACGAAGCTGGAGGGAATTTTTTGTGCGAGCTATTAATTTTGGCGGTAATGGCTGATCAGGTTCACAAGGTGGTGTGGTGAAAACTGTTGGTTCTGAAGCTGATCCCTGCAGTTTTTCAAGATGAACCTGAACAAGGAAATTTAATAAAACCAATCAAGTTGGTAAAAGGACATCATTTACCTGTAGACATACAAAATATTCCTGTCCAGGCCTCAGGTCTTGGATTAGGCAGACATATGACTCTCCTTTAAAGATGATCTTATACTTCCCTTCCTTACCTCGATCGCTTAACAACACATCGTAACGAAGATCTGTACTGTTTATGAGATTTTCAGATATCGGTGGAGCTTGCCATCGAAGCATTGCAGAACGCGAAGTTATATCAGTTACCTGATGATAATTGGATGTGTGTTTTACTGAGCAATCTTTTTATATAATCGATCCACTTACCTCTGGTTTCTGAACTGCAGATAATTGTTCTAAAATTGTTTGACAATCATCTTCTTCATCAGGCACACTGGAAGACTCCTCGCCATCTTCCGATGTTCCAACGGAAGAAGCTCCATTTCTTGATGTTCTCCTAAGTCCATTCAGATCATTTTTCCTAGGTGAAGGGGAATGAGCTGGAGTAGACATCGCAGAATCTAAAAGGACATTCCAATTTTGATTTATACAGTTTTTGAGAAATTACAAAGTCCGTACTCATTTCTCGTTTTTGATCTAATTTTCTCAGAAGTTTCGTATGTTGACGTTGCGTTCGCTCATCCTTGTGATAATTGTTTGGAGGCGATGGGGAATGTGGGGAATGTGACATTTGTTGCGGTTGCATATGCCCACCAGGCATTGGATGAAAATGTGGTCCACCTCCTGGTCCTGGAAAACCTGCTGCCAATGGACCATAAAAGTGAGATGTAGTTCCATTTGCTGTTATCTAGAAATTTATGATTAAATGATTAGTGATTATGTAAATTTCTAAAGAGAATTAATGTCATGGCAGAAATTTTGACGATTGCCAGGATATCTTGCATCGCGATAGAATGAGTCAATGAAGAACGATCTGTAGAAGTGACAACATTAGAATATCAACAACCAAGGAAGCGTTGTCTTTTGTCGTAGATAGTTCATAAAGTGGCATAAAGATCGGAAAACTAGTCCAAAGAAAACAAAAGCTATGCCAAGAGAAAAAGTGAGCAACAACGTTGATTTTCATCGGAAGTTATGGCATACAATTCAGGAACACGGTATCAGATTGGTATAAGATCAACCCTACTGCCCGCACGAACCAATCATGACGCAACTAAATTCGGGTATTTATATAAGCAATAAGTACACAAATACAAATATTCCTAGAAACTTATCCATTGCATTCATGAATCCAGGCAAAAGCGTTCTTTTTGCAATACCTCTTCAGTAGGAACGGTATTTGCTTTTTAAAGTAAATCTATCTATAACTAGCCGAAATATTT
>QYTT01084973.1:28267-56958 GCA_006980735.1 Dasypogon diadema | reverse complement strand
ACGTACGATTAGATAGATAAGACTGTAACCAAACAATAAAAGAGGACGGAAAGCCTAACAAGCCTCGAATAATTTTGCGATGCAAGGCAAATTAGCAATCGGCCTGTAATTACGAATATCACTCTTTCTGTCTTTTTTTATACAAGGATAAGATGGTAGAGAACTTCCACAATTCAGGAAAAATACCACAATCAAAAGATAAATTAAATAAATAACAAAGAATAGTAGACAAATTATCACAACACCTCTTTAACACGCAGGACAGAATGCCATCAGGATCACTCGAGAAATTGTTAGGAAGATCAGAAATCCGTTTCGAAATAGAAGCTACGTGAAAAGTAAGATCGTTGTCCTGCAGAATTGTATCTAGGAGCCTTGTCAAAATAGAAAAGTTGTCTGAACTTTCATTCTGGATGTGAAAAACGGTGCTGGGATGGACTCTTCGGGGGCTGGAGAAAAGATTTTAGTCGATAGTCCGATATGAGAGTCCTGTCCGTTTCCTCCTTACCTACTGAAAAAATTATTTAAGAAAAAATCACGAAATTTTGCAGTGTGGCTATGCCGCCGTTTCTGAATTCTTTGACAACAAAGATTCACCAAAAGAAAAGCATTGAAGAAGCGATATGAAAACTGTGTTGAGATTTTAGGAAAAAAAAAAACATTTCCAGCTAAGATTGTTAATTAGTGTATGTCTGAGGCGTTTATTGATACCATGGAGCATTACCCTAACAGATTTATTTCCCGAAATGAAAAAACAAAATTTCTAAAACATTTTCGAATCTCTACGTCTATTTATTATATTGATTGGCGATTCTAAAGACCGTTGCAAAGCTATATTTAATGTTCATGGTAGAAAATGTAATTAAATGCATAAAATGCAGTGAAATCAGCAGAAAATTAATAGTGAAAATATCTTACAAAATCAAAAAATGTTTCTCCATTATCACTTCGTCCTTTGCTGCACGCTTTACTTTTAATGCAATCACCCTGTGGATGTGAAATACATCTATTCCTGTCAGCGTTCGAATTTCTGTATCTAAAGTATTCTGCGTGCTTGAAAACACGGTTTTAAGAGGAAAAATCAGTGAAACTGATGTGCATCTGACAAAATCTGTTTCATTTGAGTGATATTTTACCGGAAAAATGAGGTTTTGCTGCATTATTCTCGCCTTGCATGCTGGAAATTAGAACGCGGAGATACAACAGAAATCACATGCGCAAATCGATTATCGTTCGAGGAAAAATTTTGTTGCCGGAGAGAAAGCTCGACCACAATAATGATGGCAATTTCAGTTTTAATTACTCTTTCATAATTGTTCCACTCGGGCGACTACTAATACCAGGGGGTATTGTCACCTTAAACCCGGATATAATTTTTGCGCAAGATAAAAACGGACAGAAAAAAAAAGCTCCATCACACATTTCAGCAAATAATTTTTGAAAATTGAAGGCTCAAATTGCGTGCGTTGTAGCACTTTTTCCTCCCCGATCTTTATCAAAGACGCCAGTGTATGAGATCTCCGTTCGTGGGTGACATATCACCCCGCACATAACATGCTATAAACAATGTGATATTTCGCTTATAACTTCTATGGAACTTACATAAAGTATAAAGGAAAAAAAAATTAAATAGGAGAAAAACAACAAACACGGGACTCTACAGCAATTGTGCACTGGGCCGAAGAGCGAGCTCCAGGAAACCATGTTTCCGCGTTTAGTCAGATTAGAGACAGACGCCAAGGAAAATAATAGACTCAATGGGCATTTGTAGATTTCAGATTTCTGCATCACACTCAAACTCAACCAAAAACTAATAAAATATTCTGGTTTTATATCAAAACCAGCGCTAATTACTATCACGATGACATAATTCATGAAGAAGTAGAATATGAGATGGCGCAAATTCTATTTTGGGGTACTTACAAATGGTGCATGGATATGTGGTACTCCTCCCTGTCCAGTATGAAGTTGCTGGTACTGCGTTGGAGACAGTACTACATGGGTCAGGGTTCCACTTTCGTTCACGTACTGCTGCATTACTTGACCCTGTGGCACTTGAACTGGAACCGGTATCGGTGGTGGACGATTCTGTGAAACCATTTGTACCGTTGTCGGACCTTGAAATATAAGAGGAAAATGCAAAAAATATGTTAATAATGCACTGACCCTGACTTCTACGGCTTTTATTAATTAAATATGAAAATGTAAGTATAGAAAGGAAGGCGGTGAGTTGAGTTAAACCAGGCGAATTTCCAAATCCGGTAATAACGACCTTTTTCTTTCTTTTCTTTTTTTTTTTAATTTTTTTAAAAAAAGGAAAAATTGAGACGAAACTGCTAACAGCCGGTACAAGCGTTCTAGAGACGGGCATTATGAATGTAAAAACTTTTGGCATTTACATTTTTTTTTTACTAAATGGAATGGAAATGTGATTTTAGCAGTGATTTAAAAATGAAATATGAGATATTTCGTAAAGAGGAACTTAAGTGCATTTATTCATGCGATGCAGCTGAAGTTGATTAAAATGCTGGTGATAATGTCATGTAGTTCTTTTCTGTCTGTTTCAGATACAAAAATTTTACGGAAATTATTATCAATTTAAGAAAAGTGACCTTCTCCATTACTTCCTGGGCAAACCATCTCCATAATGGACTTATTTGACATGACACTAATAAAAAATTTGGTCGAATTTCCGTACTTCCCAAAATACTTGTCGAAATGTAATCCTTTTTTTTGTATTGAACCATGAATAATGCAACCTTTTTATTTTTGTATTTAAAAATATATACTTAAATCTGTAACATATTTTACCAGTAGACTTTCAATTCTCTTCTTCCAAAATCCACTCGCCCATGATGAAAAATACTCCCTGGTTTTCCATTCAAATGATATTGAGGGCTGAGAAATAAATGAAAATTAGATGGAGCTATATCCGACGAAGATGGCAGCTGAGAAATCTTTCCTATCACAATTCCTCCATCTTCTGCACCGTCATTTTCGCTATGAGTGCCCGCGCGTTATCCTGATAAAACAACACCCTCCGCCTTGAAACCAGGTCAGGTGTCAGTTGAAAGCAAATATTATCGCTTTGTAGGCTATTAATTAATAAATCCGCATGCTGCAAAGAATGGCAAAGTTTGGCAAAAAAAAAATGCCGAACAATATGCAGGGTGGGAAAATGGACACGAACATGTAAGCAGTATGAATTATCAGGATTCTTCGCGCAAAATGGAAGCTTGCACCATCAAAGAAATCTTTCAGAGATCAGAAGAATCATCCGTCATTAAATATACGGACTGCATCGTCGATGGTGAGCAAAGTTTTCAAGTATTACCTGACGAGGTTTTATATCCGATTCGGCCTGTTTGCCAAGATCTGTCAAAGTAGGCTCTCTTGGAATGTGTTGGCGTTTATATACACAGAATAATAACAAAAACTCAAAAATTTTAAAAATTAGTGCTAGAATTATATAAACCTCAACTTTTTTAGCAGTTTGTTTTTACAACGAAAGCTGCTGGCCTTTATTGCAAGTTTTAACGTTTCGTAAACCGACGATCAACGTCTTTTTCAAGCCGAGATCTGTGAGCAACACAGCAACAAGGGGGGCTAGAATTCGTCGTCACCAAAAAAAAAAATTAAGAACGTCTTTCGGTGTAAGATTAATTTGTTTCTAAACTTTAAATGCGATTTGCTCGAAAAACATGGTTTCGTCCCAATAGAGAACCAACAAGAAAATCTTATAATAAACTCTAGACAGTCAGACTATACTAAAGATTATCAATTCTTATATGCTACTTTTTAGTTGCCTAGAATTATCTTTATGTCCCAGGACATATGAATATTGAAGACAAAGTAGAGCTACATCAGATTACCATGGTATTCTTTAGCAGTGGGATTTCATTTTCTAATTCATTCAGAATATCTGTATGGAATCAAAAGCTTCTGGATGTGCACTTATATCACACCTTACAAGAAAAATAGTAATAACTTAAGTAAAAGCAGTAATTATGTAAAACTCCACACTAAACCCTCCTTGATATTCTGCATTTCAATTTCCAGATGAAACTAATTCGTTTCCTCATTTTTAAATATCGTCGCCATAATTAGCAATTGCACAGTAGGTACACTCCTCACCTCATAAACTGGCAATTAAAACTATTCAGCAACCGCCAAATAAGGAAAGCGAATGCAAAACAACTTTCCTCTCATGTAAATCACTTGCCAAGGAAACTTTCCCTCTTGAAATACCTGAAAACAATTAATGAGAATATAATAATTGGTGTCTGATGCAATTTATCATTTTAGCAGACCAAACTATTATGAAAAAGTCAAACCGATATTGAGGGCCTATTGTTCCACGTGAGACATCTTTTCTTTTGCACTTAGCGCAATTCGCTGTAAAAGGCAAGGATTCCACTGAGAGTAATAGAGTTACTGGGTGAGAATTCTGACTTTTATAGACATCAAGAAATACCTCCTCTGGGTATCTGATTGCAAGACATCTATTAATGTAATTTGTAATGGATTTTAATTGATTAATAAAACCCAATTCATGACAACATTAACGACAAAGTAGGTATTGTCGAATCTGCTTGATGGTATTAGAAATTACTATCTATACACATCTAAAACCGAAGGAAACCGTTATGAAATTAATAAATTATTAAGTAATTTTGATGGAATGTTAATTTCCGTTTAGAGAATTTTAATTAATGTGTTTTGTAACCTGTTTTACACTTTTAACTGACGAATGAAGGGAGACGGATGGCTAATTTGGAACACACGTATGCACTTAAGATTGTTAATGAGCATTCTTGGCGTCTGGCTGTATATCGAACGAAAACCGTTTTTTCCCCCGATAAATTCCATTTAAATTGTTTAATTAATTCATAGCTTTGGAATTATGTTTTATTTCCTTCTTTGGCGGTTTTTAAAATGGCAGTAATATTTTTAGTTGCATCATTGGTGTCGAGGTTTGATCTATGTCTAGAGGACAAAAACAAAATGGAACAATGGAAAAGTGAAAGTAGAAAGATTTGATACCTTAGTATGAAACGCTTTAGAATTTTTCTGGATATGTATAGAAATTAAAAAAAAAATGGTATAAGTGAAGAAGGTGTGAGGTTAGGTCAGTTTTCTCAACGATTTAGTGTTGAAGAGATGATCACATTTAGATGTAAGATATAAAAGTAAATGAAATAGTGTAGTTTGTTTTTAAGGTCAACGTTTTTTAATTGCATCATCATAATAAAGGAAGACGAATGAAAATTACATCCCTTTGGCATAAATTTTTTCAAAATTTTTTTTTGTGCAATAGACAGTTTTCATCATAAGCCCTCGATATATTCTAAATGTTTTTATACTAAACAACTTCCTAGAACACAAACATCGCGTATGACAAATCATGTAATAGAGTATCCGTAAACTATTCTTGAGTTATCGCGTAGAAAGACACACGGACAGACGGACGACTATAAAACGATATCTTGATCTTTCCCAATAATGGTTATCTAGATTCTTTCTTTTTATCATGAATATTATTAGAAGTTATAGACGTTTTCATTTAGGATAAAAAAGTAAAAGCTTTTGTGGCCACAATCTACGTAATATAAGTAAACCAACGCAATACTGGGACCAAACATTACAGCGTCAAAAACAAATTATGAATGAACCGCAGACTTTAACCTCGCAATTAAAACGAATTCATGTAAAAGTATAAAAGATCAGGAAAAAAAACGGGGTACAAAACAAAAAAAGTGAATTAACATTAAAAACAAGCAACATAAAACTATAAGGAAGACGGTATTTCTATTTTCAGAAATTCCCCAGAAATTAAACCTCAAAACCAGCAAATAACACTATAAAAAATGGTCAAGCCTTCGGAGAGAATCTGAAGTCGTCGTTGCAATTAACTTTTATTCAAAGTAAAACGAGTCTCAGAAGTATCATCTTCCATAAACTAATTTGCATTAATGAAGAGTTCGACCTTGATGGGACCGAGTGCTTTAAGGTGTGTAACGGGTCATTTATCTCGAATGATAAATTCTACAGAAAAGCAAAATCTTGGTAGATGGTAGAAAATCAAAGGAAACCAGTAAACGTGCCGCAATTTTATTTGCACGAAAGGCGATTGCCTTGCCACAAAAGTGGATTTCTGCTTACACCTCACCATTTTCAGGTAGTAAAAAAAACTTAAAAAATAGTACTTAAGACGAAATTAATCAATTCATGTACCCCGAATCTCGCTTAGCTACATTGCGACAATCAATAAATACCATATGACGTCGTGGTTGGACAAGTTTAGTTGACCGTTGTCGTTGTCGTTGTCGGCCAACCCACTCTAGAGAGGTTATCGACCGACGCATGTTGACAAACTTTTTTTGGACTATGAAAAAATAAAACTAAAATGACTGTGGAATAAAAAGTTACGCATTTTACTTCCAACCGAAAGAAACTCGTGTTTGATATTTGGTCTGCAAAAAAAAAAAATGTTAATTCAGCGCACGAATGTTTTTCTTGTCGTTAGCACTGGTCAGACAAGCCACACGCCATCGACACACCAGGTATGACCGGTCGCGTTCAGCGAATCTGCGAATTTTTAGTCAAGTCCAGGTTGAACAGGGTCTACGGGCCTGAAGTAAACGTTTTCTATGATTAATCACGAAATCTCCTATTTTGAAAGGTGGCTTAGTTCATATATCTCAATTAGCGTAGAAGGCGAGGGTAGAGGGTACGAAATTAATAGTTTGCTAAAATTCTTAAAGACCTTGGATTCCCTACCTCTTGGATTTGAGTTGATTTAGTTCAACTAACCCCACTTCTAGAGTAATTTTTAGTCAATGGTATTATCTTAAACTGATTAAAACCAGAGTTATTCGTTGTGTGTTTTAAAGCAAGTTTTCACTTTGTGCCAGTAACTACCATTTAGCTAGCAGATAACCAGATTAATTTCTGTCGCAATTTATGACAGCTGGTTAATTAATTAGATCTAAATACCGCTTGAAAGCCAGAGAAATATTAATCGGTGATAACATTAAGTACTTAGAAATAATTTTTTGACGAAATATTGGATTTGCTGTAGATAGAGTAATGGTTTTAATCGAAATCGAAACCTGTTTAATCACTCTATTTTGTGTGGATAGTTAACGTTCTCATCTAGAAACTCTTTGGGCTTCCTATCCCTTAATCCTCACAAATTCCGTTACAGATTAAACATTTTTGAAGATATATAAATATATACCGCGCCGGAAGAATGCTACATCTTTTGAGGCTATCCACGAATCGACCCAATTTTTGGTTTCTTCATAAGAAGAAAGAGAAGTGGTGCACGGACAGGCCATGCGCCATCGATCGGAACAGGTGGTAGTCACAAGTCTGGATAATACGGCGGGTGGGGTACAACTTCCCAATTGAGTGTTTTCAAATAGGTTTTCACCGGCAGTGCAACATGTGAACGAGCATTATAAAAAGGAGAATAACTTTGTCGTGTCTGAAGTAGTATTACGCGCTTTTCCTTGAGTGCTCGACTCAATCTCATCAATTGTGTTCGATAGACAGCCCCGGCTTAGTTCTATAGAATGTGACTGTCGTGCAAAACTTCAGAGTAGGAATGGACAACTTTTCTAAATCCCAGAAAAAAGAAAAATCTTATTTCTTCCCAACAATTTTATAATTACAATTTTTAACATTTATTTTTACAATTATTAAGTATTAAAATTGTATAATGATGAAACAAATCCACCCGCATTTCTCATCAAAACAAATTTTCCAGATATAAATCTTTTGAAGTGAGTTATATCCAGCCCGGAAAGGTCAAAGATTTCAAATTTCCGTTCAAGTGGATAAAATTTTAATTACAAGGATCTTTGTAATTCTCGACAGTATTCTTTAATTTTTGAGTAGGAAGAAGACGTTTGTGAAATGTTAGTGAAACATGAAGTCCAAGAAGATCGAAGACTAAAACAATTTTCTAATGATTGTTCGACTTCTTCCGAAAATAATTCAATAATCAATAATATAAATGAGGAACGCTATCTTGGACTTTACACTCAAAAGTTTATAAGAAATCTACAATATCCCTTTCCAACCTGGTTAAACATACTTTTCAGAGGGATTTTCTCCGCAAGCTAGCAAAATATTTATTTAGAAATGAAAATTACAAGAGAAACTAAAACCAAGTAAAAAAAATTGAAAAGAGAAAATTCAATTAAAAAAACCAACGGATGCAAAAAAAACGGAAAGGATTTCTGGTACAAAATAGTACAAAATTTCTGCTGCTGTTGTTTTTATGAAAACAGAAGATTTGAAAATAAAACTACCCCAAAAATATTCTGGAAAGTACTCTAGAAATAAAATGTTCACATCTTTGTCAGACTGTTAATGTTTTATCTTATATACCTTTTGGAAAAAAGCAATATATAACAATTAAATTTACAATGTAATGGTATTGTAACTAAAGCACGGTAAATTTCCTTACACGGTTGAGATTTTTATTCTTAACATTTTTTTATTTCTTGCAAATGGTGGGCGTTGAATACTTTTCAATGTGCGGCTCGAAACAAATGTGGCCTAAGGACGCCAAAGGGTTGGCCAGGCCTACTATATTTATGAAATTGGGAGTATCTTAGCGGTGTTTCAAATCGGGACGAATTCCTAACGTACGGATTTTCAATCTTTTGTATTAAAAGCTTGAGCTGACTGGGCATTTGTTACGGGGAGGATAGAAGATATGCATTTTTTTTATGGAGACGTTTTCTACGTCTTGGAACGCCCATTAGAAAAATAGCCAATCGATTTTGAGCGAGAAGTTGCATTGTTGAAAGGATTACATTAAGGATCCTCTGATTCTCAGGCATATACTTCGGCCAGTGGGTGCTGGGAGAACTTCATAACTCTCCCATATTGTGAGAAAAGTGGGATTTCAAGGAAATTAAGTGCAGGTTATGATACAAATGTCACACAGTTTCACAACGAAATGAATAACTTAGATAGGTATTTATGGTATCAAATTAAAAGTGAAGTTTTGAAGAATCACCAATCCTGATGAGTTTCTCAACCACTCACTGAAACGAAATGACATTACAACAGGTTTCAGGAGGTGAATATTAAAAGCAATTTGGAAGATATATAGATAGTTTTCCTTCTGTTAATATTACCAGTGTGTATCACTGAATCAGAAAATTTCGAGGTCCATTTAGTAATTAGAGAGGAAGCAGAGACTGACTATCTAAGGTCTAAAATTTTTCTATAATGTTTGTCCTTCAACAAATCAGCTGTTTTTTTTTTATTGTTAAACGTTTTTATTGTTCTATTATTGTATTATGATCCCACATTCTCCTTTACAGCCCTTTTTAAGCGGAGGCTTCCCTCTTATTTTCTAGAGAACAATGAGTCCACCGATTACCTCTGTTAATCCATTAAAAGCGATTTGTCTGCTAACAGGTTAACTGTAACCTTTAAACTACTAACAACCAGATAATTTGAATTATCTTTAAATTGCCGCGCCTACTAAAATAATTTCACACGATTCGTCGCATTATATCGACAATTTTGAAATAACGAATTTACCACTTGACGCTGGACATTGCAGCACTCGCGCATTAAGCCACTTCATAAATCTTTACAGCGTCCAAATAAATGAATTTCCTTTGAAGTTGACCAACATTTCAGCACTGAATGTCTGACTGACTTTTCACAGTGCTAGTCCTAAGCTCTTATTGCACTGCCATTTAAAATTCAAATTTTCATGTATTAAACTCTTTGCAACGTATCTACCTACCTATCCAACTAATTGGGGCTCAATTTCACTCGTATTCATTTATGGAACGAGCACACTACAGAAAAACAAAAATTAACTCTTGCTAACATGAAAATTTGCACCAATCTCGTATCATGATTTTCTCAAAATTGCATCAGCGACACAAATGACTTTTAGCATTACAATCGAAGCGGTAATTTCAAATTTCAATACGTCACGAGTTCAATAAATTCAGCAACAGCCTTCAACATTCGATGTCCGAATTCCATCGTAAATCAGGCTGAAGTCATTAATCTCGGCTCGACAGAAACTACAACAATATACCGCAGCGACAGCGGCAGCGGTACCAACGACTACATCAGTATCGCTATACTACGTACGCGGCTACATTGTAATAATAATAAGAAGCCTAATTTCGCTGAATAAATCACATTAGGGTTGGCCAAGGAAAAAACACTGTAACGGAACAAATTGTTGTATATATCGTGGTTTGGGGGGCCTTAAAATCGAAATCAAAATTCACTGGGTAAAACTAAAAAATTTGCCAGTCAGGTCCAAATTAAAAGTTCGCGGTGAAGTTGTGCGCAATTTTCACAGTCGTTAAACTAAACTAGAGAAGGTGGATTGAGTCCGGTCGGTGGCCGCAGTCAACAACTTGCGTTAAGGTTAATGGCTGGGAAAAAGTGAAAATGTGTAACTTTACAAAGAGCCGCCGTTTAAGTCCAGGCCGTACTCATCAGTGCGTCTGCTCTAGAGTTACAGGTAAAAATCCGCAGGCCTCGAAAGAAGCTATCGCTAAGGTACGGCGGCTCCATGGGAACAACAGCGACTAACACTCTGGGAAAGATAGACTTTCGTAAAATGCCACATTTCTTCTAATAGTAATTGTCTGTATCTCGTTCCCTTGGATATTATGATGGACTTACGAAACACGAGAAAAGACAATGTGAGCATTGTTATTGTCGCGTTGAAATCTTGGTGCGAAACAAAATGGCACATTCCAGTCGGAAACTATGGCAATAACCATCATCGGGATTAATGACCTATAACTGATGAAATATTTTAACTGATGGAGGAAAGCGATAAATGGCTAATTACCAATGGCGGGGTCAATCGTTAACGGCCTGTTACAAAAGACGAATATCCCCGAAACTATGCGAAATTACATCTCATCACGAGTAATTGCAAATCAATAATTTTCCAAACAGGAAATTGCAGTCTGCAAACATGTGAAATGCTGCAGAAAAACAAGGCGAATGAAAAAGAGAAATTTTTTTTCTTCCAATCAGAAAAATGAAGAACCAGCTCTGGAAAGGAGAAAATCAAAACTTGGCCACCATCCCACCAATGTTAAATTGTCGTCTGATTACATAGTGTCAGAGTGACGATGAGCAGGTGAATGAGGTTTGATAAGCGCAACCAACCAGTCACCAATTCTTGAAAAATTTCCCAATGATTTCAACGACAGTATAATTATAAGTTTCCAATGGAAAGTAATTTCATAGCCAGCGGGATAGAAACGTCACCTCACCTGGGGACAGGTAGGTTGAGTTGTTGACGATTAAAAATGCGACGAAGGTGGTAGAAATTGGTTTTTGATAAGAATCTTTTTTCAGTTCAGTTATTTCATGTATTGTTGTTCGGTTGTAGGTTGTGGAATTTTTCAGGGATTAAATTGACGTGTGGTCTTGATAAGCACATAGCTGTCGATATTGCTAATATCTCTGTAGACCGTGCAGTTCGGTATCTAAATGAAATTGTTTACCTCATTTACATTTTGGGTCACGAATTCTATGTCAAATATTTAAATATTATACTCCATGATAATGTCTCATTGAAACCAAGTAATGTATATTTTAGAGGCAATAAACATGAAAACAGTTATCAGCACTCAAGAACGATTATTCTAAATAAGAGGAAATTGTGAATCACACCAAATCTAAGAGATAGAAGGTCGTTAATAAAAATTAATAAAAAGAGTTGGGGACAATACAAAGCCTTGTGGTATACCAATACATATTAATATTGAATATAAAAATTAAAAGGCGCTAGAGAGCATAATTAACAGGATTGAATGCCATACTGTGTGTAAAGGACTTTTTAACATGTTCGGGACAACGGTCTCAAATCATTGAGGATTCCCATGTTCGGAGAGAAATGTTATCAGATAAAATAATCTTTATTATCAAAGTGACGTGGTCGGATGAGAATTTCCCCAGCTTTTTTCTTAAAGGTGTTGCCTAAGCACAGGGGACAACCGTATGATGCGTACAGTACAGCTTAGGCGGAGGGAAATTGGGAAAGGGCAGATTGGGAAATTAACCCTGACAAATGTTGCAACTGAGCCACAATTTTTAGCATGAAAGTACTGTGCAACATCCCAAGTATAATTCTCATCAGTAGAATAATCTCAACCACTGGTACCCAGATATATCGCCGTGCCCTTTGCAGGAATTGAACCCACGCTAACAGAGGAGGAAAATCTGCAGATGTATGCCTCAGCCCGCTGTTGGAAAAATTTCTACTGGGAAGACAGACGAAATATTTTTCGAGAAGAAACATTTCTACAAAATTGTCAGTTTATTCAATATCCAATTAATGAAGTTATCGCACCCCCTAGTGAAAACTGTGTTAAAATAGAACAAACTGATCTAAACGACTTGTGGAAGATCACAAAAAAGTTTTCTCTCTAGGAACTGGATTACAGATCAAAGTACATAAAACGGAAGATGCTGGCCATCAAAGCTCCTTCAGTGGAATTATGAAGGTGAGATATTTCTAAATTCGCACGCTAGTTATCTCTGCTGATGTTTTACATCTGGCATTTTAATGTGTTTCGTATGGAGCAAAGGAAAAATTCACATGAATTTTCCCAGGTACATCCAACATATTTCATCCGTTTTTCTCCAGTTATCAACTCAAAACAGAGCATGTACGCCACCGCCTTACGCTACCGTTTCGATGTCAGTCAGTTGTGCTGTCGTTGCGCGCACAGCAGTTAACTTTTGTGACTTTTGAATTTCTGTTACTGACTGCTTCCGCGATGCTATCAAACATTTCTAGAGTGCGCTAGTCCCACTTAGTCAGCCAGCATTTGGCCTGCACAAAGTTGGTTGGGACCAAGAGTCGTTCGTTGGCGGCTTCCCATTTGCATCACAAGCCTTGAATTCAGAATTACTTATTTCGAAATGTACGTGAAATTCGCTAAAATGTCTTCATGCCAACCGCAAGCAATAGATCTGCCCGATTCCCGACGAAACTGAATTTGTAATTTGAAACACATGACGCTATGATTGCAGCTTGGTTAGGTTACGATTACGACGATCGTTCTCAGGTACTGAACCTACTGAACCTGGCTGGATGGCGGGTTGTGCCATTGGCTCTCCAGCGGTGAACGAATAAAGGATCACAGATCAGTAGTGCACGATGGCGTTACAGTTGCATATCCGTACAGTTTGGTTTATTGTTGCAAAATGTGCATATAAATTGGGTTTTAAGACGAGTTCGCAATAACCGATGACATTTACCCCCTTAAAACTCTAATTCTGCATTTACATTGCATTTGCACACTGGACATAAAGAAATTAACTCACATCGCTGACATTTGCACGTCGTGAATGTTCTCATAATTTTTACATAAGGTTAAGGGATCACATGCAGTTAGCAGCATGTACAGGACCATAATTCATATTACATTTGATGTCATTTGAATCATTTAAATTCACATACTTTTCTTACACGAGAAGCTACAACAGTGTCCAGAGAAATGTGGAATTTTGCATGTCTACGTCAGGTCTTCGGACTCTTTTACTTCTATATGAATTTCCTGAGAATCGATAAAGAAATCATTCACCTTCACAGCAGGTCTTATCATTCGTTTCTTGCTTTGAAGTCTTTAATACTTCTCAAGTTAATTTTATGCTTGTGCAGAAACTGAAACAGGGGTTTTTTTTCTAAAAATACTTTTATTATTGTTTTCAGTTTCTCTCTGATTAAAGAAAATAATTTTTGCATTGGTGTGCCAGAAAAGATTTCACCGAATGAATTGAAAATTTCATTATTTACAAATTTTAATTCAAATGGTAACAACGGAAGCCTCTGAAATGATCACGAAAACGTTTCTTTGTAGTTTAAAAAGGAAATTAGGGGGTCGAGTGTAAATGTCGGTACACATTCTGCACTGCTCCAGGGAATCGATTGTGGAAGTAATTGTCTCATCGCCAATGAGCTTAAAAGCTTTGTTTTGGACATTGTTTAACGCGGACAATGCAATATGCCCCGCCCCTAATATGCGCGCTAAGCCATATGGGGTAAAGTATTTCTTGCGTCGGTGCAGAAAGCCCATTCACTTCATCGTATTCTTTGCTATAGCGAAGATGTGACCGGTAAAGCTAAGATTGTTAGACACCTGGACTCCTAAGATGTTTAAGTTGGGAGAATTTGAGATACTCAGCCCATTGACGAGGAGAGGAGGAGGGGGATTTGGAAATCGACGACTTCGCGAAATCAAAGGTACTATCATCAGCAAAACTGTAAATTAGATTGGAGGTAAGAGATAGAAGATCATTAATGAAAAGCAGAAAGAGAGTGGGGGACAATACAGAGCCCTGGGGTGCATCGGCTTTGATGTTGTAATCGTTGGAAGTGACACCGTCCAGAGTAACGCGGATGGAACGGTCAGAAAGGAAACTACCAATTCATTTTAACATTTTAGAATTTTAGTTCATGACCTGCCTAATGTTAGCTCTTCCACAGCTTTTAAAACTTTATAGTATAAAAACTTCTCTAAGCGAATTGTACAGTAGGCATGTTCAAATTTATGGAACTGTTATTTATTTACCAACTAGCTGAAAATTCTTTTTAATATTTTCTAAAATCCAGAATCTAAATATAATGAAAAATCTTACATAATCCACTACTCGGACATTTCTACAATATAGTCCCAACTTAACTCAATATTAATTGGGTCGGAAAAGTCCTTAATCAAGAGCTATTGTACTCTACCAACAACAAAGGCCTATTGAAAAGTACAGCAGAAAAATAACTTTGCCTCTCTCGGGTATAGTTGCACTTTAATTCTTTTGCAAGAAAAATAAAACTATGAACAAACATTGAAAATATACATACAAACTATATAAACTATGTATAATAAAAATGGAACTGCCTCATGCAGTTTTATTATTAATCGCAAAGATCCAAAAAAAAATCCCATTACACCGCCCAACCCACTCTAGTTGCCAAGCGAATTCAACATTCCCAAGATATTTTGAATTATGATTAAATAATTTCCACCACAATACCGACATAATGAAAATTTTCTCATGGTTGATTACTGGCCCCGTTTCTCTGTGCACAGCTCATTTGTGTTATTTGCATATCCGAACGACGTGAAATAGAAATTTGATGATAGAAACCAATCAACCTGTGGCCTGTTTCCCTTACTATCTTAGGTGACAGAGCATAGCATAATAATCCCATTGAAGTTTGGTCAAACAGAAAACAGACACGAGTCTCACATCTAGTACCTATATTACACCTGAGAAGCTGGAGAAAATCTGATGAGCTCGATGTTTACCTTTCCTCAGGTGCTTCCAATTTTTCGTGTTTGAATTTCTCACATTCCCCTCTTCTATTTTTCAAGTTACATTGAGAAAAATGCTCCTCCTATGGGGCTCCTTGAGTTCAGAACTATTTTATTAGAACTGAATTCACCTACATCAAAGAACTGACTTTAGAAACTGAAATTTTACCGGCTTGTACAATTCTCTCAGGAGTTTTCACTTATTTGCATATTCCTTCTCTTCCAAGACATCGTGATTAGAGCATTTTGGAGACTTCTTCAAAACCGAAGCAATCAAGATGTGAAACATGCCTCAAAAAAGGAGAAGTCGAGCAACAATATTTTTCACAAAAAATATTTCTTCACTTATCAATGCAAGAAGCCATTAAAGAACCCTGAAAGAAGACTTGAAAGATACCACACACCACATGTCTTGTGTATACCACCTTTGTGGAATTCTTTTGGTAGTAATTCGCAGAAGACGCCAATAGGCTCAGAGATCATTAACTGCCGTTTGATGGGTTCGGTAAAGTAAAATCAACAGACAACCGACGACAGTTAAACAAGTTGAAACACCGTTCAAGAGCTGGTGGCAATAAAGGCTTTCCAACTAAGAAACTACCTGTAGTCTTCCAGCATCCGACAGAGTCTTGCGATGTCATTGACACAGGAAGTATTTCAGTTAGTCAAAGATGTAAACAAATTTTTGACGACTGGCAAAGCCATTTCTATCTGGTCCATCAGATAGTTTAGCTGGCAGCTGACTTGGCATGCGCCAAATGTTTTCTGTTTGTTTTTCTTGTCGTTTAACAAGGTGGCGAGTGCCGTCCCCACCTTACGCACATTCCTCAGCAGTTCGTTAGATTAAGAAATTACCTGCGTCTCGGGGTACCTATAGGTTCTCAGTGACAAGCAAAAAATTACCTTTAAGCTAAAAAAACTATCCCGCTGCGGTTTCTGCTTTTTCTGTCGTCGCTTTGATGGCTGCTGACCCAAATATTTCTGCATGGTAAGTAGGGAACGAACGGTATTTTCATTTTTCCATAGAATTGCACTGTACACTGTACCTGAGCGGGCTAGAAAAATTGTTGGCTTAGCCGCACCGACCAACATTATTAGATTGCCAACGTCTCCGTGATGACCGGCACTCCGGTACTTGAGAATTACCCAGATATCGATGCAGTAACCACCTCCCAGGTAAACCTTCTTATCTCCTCGGCTTATTATTGCTCTCTGGCCAATTGAACTGGTGAGTTAGTGCATGTCATGGTTTCGCATGAGTAAGTTGTGCTGGTTATAAAACAACTTCGCTAAATTCCAAGCCAATCGTCGACTAATTTTCTCCTTAAAACACTTGGGTAACTCGGGTAAGAGGTTAATTATAGATGGTAACAGGTTATTAGGGCTTACCCTTGGAGTCATTTTCAGTATATCTCTTTCAGGGGTCTTTTAGGCATGATCAATTGTAGTCACGACCAGATTGTGATTTTCTTAATGTCAAATCGATTCAGCTTCAGGGAGTCAAGTAGGGAAATGATCAAGTCAAATTTTCTAAGTACATTTTTATGTCTTGTAAGAAATTTTGTGCAACGTCGAATACGATTATGCAGGTCAAAGATTATATTGCTCCTTCTTTAAGTGTCTAATATGATTATCGGACTTGGTTGGATGATATAACGACTCATAAAAGTCATATTTAATACAGGCTAAAACTTTATTGGGTTCCTTTACACGTTAACCACACTAAATAAGAACTTTCAGCAGTGGGAATACTTTTCGGAATGATTCGGGCCATCAGATATGAGATAAATGGAACGGGAACACAAAAAATGTAATCTATACTATTTTTCTATTACTACTGTGTATTTAATTCTATCAACGATGACTAACTAGTATAGCTTCCGTCCTGGACGCTACAACTTTGGTGATTTGATGTCCGTACAATGAAGTTTTTAGGGCTTTTGTTGAAGCTTGGCTCAAAAATACTGTCTTAGAAGAAAAGAGATTGCGACCAGTTTAACATTTTTTAAAGGATAGTTTAAAGAAAAGCTTTTCGGTTTTATGAATTTATGATAACGAGATCGTAACCCTCAGTATCGTTTCTTTGGCGCACTGACGTAACATTAATTACTTTTTGCTCGATTACCAGCACTTTCTTCCTAAACTAGTGTTTTACGCGAGAACTTATAGACAGTTGGGCACTAACTTCCTAAATCTTCCAACTACCTAAGCCATTGCATTAGAAGTGCAGTTATAACATGAAATATGAGGGATATAGATGAAAACTAAAAGGCTACTAAAAGACTACAAGTATCGACACTCTGGAACACAGTTCGTAAAGTTGCCGGATTTTACGTTGTTTTTATTATCATTGCCGTTGCTAGTGCAAAAAAGTGTTGAGTTTTTTGAAGTTTTAATATGACTTGCTTTTTAGTGTCCTTAAAGTACAATTTCAATTTCGAACTAGCAAGAAACTATGTGTAAATACAAAAAAAAAATTAAACCAACCAATCCACTGAACATGATTTGATTTGATTGCGTTTTCAAATCACTAGACAAGCAAAACTAATTTAAACCAGTCGTCATATGTATGGAAAAAAAATCACGCTTTACAACTGCATCGTATGCAACTATGTAACAAATAATTCCACCTTTCACGATTTTTCATCTTAATAGCTTTATTAATCTGATTGCAATAATATTCTCTTATAAAAACAAAAAAAAAGATACGAAAATAACCGACCGTCATTAACTTTCTGTAAAACGTAAATTCGTGCAAACGAAACAGTGAAGTATATTCCGGTTCAGTTAGACCTGTATGTACCAGCGCATGATTGTGTTGATTTTTTTATCCGTTCACTTTACAAAAAAAAAGAAAATACAAGAAAAAAAAGGAATCGAAAAAAGTTATGACTTGTGGCCTGTGGTGGACTTGTGTGGAGAGGAAAAACGTAGAAATTCTCAGAAATTACTGGTGTGCCTCAAAAACCGCCGTAAAGTGAGATAAAAACAAAAAGATGAAACGACCTTCAATAATGAAAAAAGACAGGTGGACGATGAAAAAATCAATTCAATTTAAAAACCAAGAAATTATCATCATGCAATAATGCTTGATTCTTTTCAAGTTAACAAGAAATATTTTTCTACAATTTGACTTTGAGAGAATTCATGACAAAATGAAGGGCGACAAGATTTCCAACAGAAATCAACCAGAAGAAATTGAAATCCAAGCAAACAGGATTTCTAAAAAAAAACGATATTTTTTTAAGTGCACTGAGTTCCTTTTTTTATGATATGAAGATGAGCAAAATGTGAATTTTTACTTGAATTTCAATGAAAATAAAAATAAAGTGATAACGATGAAGGTTAAATCGAGCTTGTTAGCTGGTTTCGAGTTAGGTAAGATACCTTTCAACTTTTTTATGAAATTGGATTTATTTTTATGAGGAGGATTTTATAAGACAGGATTTGAAGTGAATGCTTATATGAGTGCCGCCATTACTCTCTCACCCCTAAAAATATTATAGACCAAACTTCCTTGAGTAAAATTAATTTTCAGTAAATTATAACTGAAGTGGGTAATTATAGACCATTTTGTCTGTTGGACTTGAGAGCAAGATAAAATTCAGAGAAAAATTTGATAAAAAATATGAAGTAGAACCCACACTAGAATTTACGTCAATTATTGAAAACATAGAAGTTGAAGCACATAGGATAATGAAGATTAATATGAAATTTAAAGCAGAAAATATGGGACTTTGAGACAGGTTCTAAAGTCTCTAAATAGAACAGAAAATTCGCTACGCTTAGAATCAGTAAAATGGATTTTGTATCTTAAGCCACGAAGGTTAGCCATTTTGTACTTTAATATCGTCCGCGTTTACTATTTTACTATTTATTATTTAAATGCTCACCTTATAAATCATATAAGTATACAAGAAGAAGATATACACAATACGAAAGGACTTGAATGAACCATGCCCTCTTATTTCAGTAGACAATCTACTCCCTGTTGGAATGGGGCATTGGAGAGCCTGAAGAAATTGGTGAGAAGAGCTCGTAACGTGGAAGGACCACAAGCCGAAGAAGAGAAAGTTGAACAGAACTCTTCGACGACGAAAAAAAGAATCATGGAAAGATTTCTACTCGAACATGGAGACTTTCTCTGAATTCTGCAGATTACAGAAGGTAGTCACAATTAGCACCTTTTTCAACTTAATCGATGAAACAAAAGGAATAAATTTAGATTAAAAATGCTACAACACTTGAATGCCTCAACCAATCATTCAAATACACATCCTCAACCGGAAATAACCTACTCTACCCTTCGGTTCTTCCTACCCTGAAGGTAATCCTTTTTTTTCATCTTAAAGCTCGTCCATAAATAATCATCTGAAAGTCAACGGGTGCAAACCTTATTTCCTCTTACAACAGTAGCCGGCGACAATTATTTCCTTTAATGATAAATGCAAAATAATTCAACCTGACAATGATGAAGCGATGATGATCAATTCACAGAACGGCGACATTTTTACATTTCAAATGGCTTCCCTGAAATTATTCTGCGGCCCGGAGAGAAGGAGCTTTCCAATTCAACCAAAAATTTTCATATAAAAGTTCAAGGTTGAATCAGTTCTTTTTGCTAAGCAAAGGCAAAGCACAAGGCAAATAACTGAGTATGAGCTACCAGCCCCCTGGCCTGGACAACAGGCAGGAGCCGGTATCCATCCGATCCAACACTATCCAGAAAGTGGGCAAGCCGCAGACACGGTCGAAGCCGGATGACGCCGCTGCGCGGGTAAGATACAGGCATTCGACAGTAATTAACTGATCAATTGAGGTTTTCTATAAGTTAAAGCTGCGATTACACCCGTAGGTACTCAGAATCTATTTTTATCCGGCTCCAGCCAGTGCCATATAGTAAACAGCTGATATTTATACGACGGGGGCTGGTTCTGTGAGCAAAAAGTACTGGACGAGCTAAAAATTTCTGCTGCAAGAATTAGCTGCTGAGGGAATTTTTACAGCCGCAGTTATGTACCATTTGCAAAAAGAGTTCTATAAAGTGTGGGGAAAAGGCCTGTTGATGGCACAGGAGATGAGACAGAAGGCGCAAGGCACAAGCCAAGCTAAACCAAGCCCATCCGACGTTGCCGGCTGGGTGCTCAACAACAACCCACCAACAAGAACCGATTCCACGTCAGAGTCAGAATCTTAAGAAGAGCAACATTCTGGGAATATGCAGACTAAGACGACTGCCTTTAACTGGGTGGAATGTCTTCTCGTGACCTTGTCAGAGCCGAACAAGTTTTTATCGGATCTGGTTAAAGTGGTGGTGCCTTTTTTTGCCTTGTTTCGCTCAATTTCTTCTCGTTTGGATCAAGTAAATTCAAAAGACCGAGTATCAGCTTAAGCCTGGATGGAAAAGTACGTTGCAATACGCACGTTTTACATATTTCCATCTTAGGACGGGAGGCAGGCAACTAGTAGAAATCGTGAAACAAAAATTGTATGGCTTTTTAAGATGGAGATCAATCTGGAGAAAATGGGATCTCATTAAAGTTTCGCTATGATCGGAATGACGATCTGCTTTCAAATTACAGTATTGCTAATTCCCAGTTGATTGAATTGCATACATACTTGCCCCGATTGACTATCTATTCTACCGTTAACGGAATAGTTTTAGAATTATTACGAAATACTTATGAGGACAGAAGAAGAAATTGCTCTTATTATAACGGATTCTAATAAAATAAAAGAAGAAAGAAGAAGAAGAAATAAAAGCTCGGGGGAAAATCTACCAAGGCTTTCTTCAAGAATTTCTACAATTTAAGGTTCTAACAGTTTTTTTGTATTTAAAACTCTTCTAGGAGGCCCACTCAAGGATAAGACTTTTAACATAGCCTATGATTTTATTGGACACTAACCCAGTGCCAACCCAATGTGTCCATTACTTCACTCATGAAGTAATGAATTTATGTATGTTACCATACATTTTCAACACTAGTGAATTACTCTTTAGTAAATTATTGTTTCATTTATTCATTGAAGAAGGTATGATGGTAAACGTAAGGTTCAATTTAAATATTCTATTTTTATTACCATTCCACTTTGTTTCTTTGTTCTAATAAGCACCCGAAAGCTTTTACTTAAAATAAAGAGACAAACAAAAATGAACAAGAAAACGCAATTTTCTCTGGTACAATACCCTCTGCATTACTCTGCCACTTATATTCTTTGTTGCCTTACCTTTTGCATTACCATGTCATTGATACTAGAGTCTTATATTTTTTCGTGTTCATCGATGGCCCGATTTCTTACTAGGAAAAACATTGTATGGTGAATTAAACACCAGATCTTTACGGAACAGTGTTTGCAGCAATAGAGAATGTGTTCCGTCGTCATCCTCCAAACAAAGTCGTGCCATCCTCAACAATGCAATCTTTTTATGGTGATATCTTAGAGGGCAGTGACCGGATAGTAGGCCTGTTAAATTTCTTAACTCTGATTTATTGATCATGAGAAATTTTTTCGTTCACTTTCGCGAGTAGTTAATATAAAATTTTTCGCCTGTCCCTAGATAAGCTATTTGGTCGACTCTCTCTTCCCATGATTGGAAAATAGCCCTGACTGAAATAATATACCAAAGAGTAATGAGTTGTTTTAGAATGTTCAGATAGTTCCAGACCTTTTGAGATATATATTGGCTCTTCTCATACTCCTGTTTATGATTATGCTGGCATAGAACTCCATTGCATATATCTCCGCTTATCAGTACTCTGATTTGATCTGAAGATCCTCACCTAAATACCATCTAACTGCTCTCCTTTCAAATGTGAGGCCATTTAAAGACCAAGTTATTCGGTTCTCTAACATTACTTTAAATGATAAAGGGAAGATATCTTTTTTCAGCATTAAATTTTTGCATGTTTTAATACATGTTGCAAATCGATTGAAGAAGGGGGGGGTCCCAGGATATAACCTTGAGGGATACCGCAACTGAGAATCAACGAGAGGAAAATAAGTCCATAACCTTAACCCTTTGTATGCGAAGTGTCAGAAAAGTGAAAAAGAGAATGAAAAGTGGAATTTACAGAGTCGTACGTCTCATCAAAACTAAGTGTATCGTTGATGCCTGATTACTAAGGTAGTAAAGCTTATTTAGAATAAGTTCATTATACTGCAATTATGAGGGTCCTTTATTCAATTGAACTTCTATTCACTTTTAATATCTTTTAGAGTAGCTATCAAAATTTTTCTTTGTTTAATAACTCAAAATATTATTGTCCTCTCTTTCATGGAAACGCATAAAATTTCCATAATCTTTCTTTACAAAATTGCTACCCGCATTTACCGCATCAAACATTGAATCTAATTAAGCAATGCAATTTTCTCATTTAATTGAGTGTGTATGCTTGCACTAAATAACAATAACCGGAAAAACCAATTATAAATACAGCAATTTTCTCGATTTTGAACAAATGCCACACTGTGAGACATCAGGTTCCTCTGATAAAAATGAAACGAAGGACCGAAATGACAGCAACAGAGGAGAAGAGAATCGATTTGAATGTACGCGCAAAAAGTCTATAATTTCGAAAAAGCTTCTGTTTTTCTTCATAAATTCATTAAACATATCGGGCTAATCGCTCAAAATGAGATTTAGCAAGAATCGGATACGAGGCCAACTTCACCCACAACAGAATTTCGAAAATTTTCCCAACTCGTGAATATGACAATTTACAAGGAGGCGTGTGTTGGCTTCTATCTAAAAGTGCTGATGATTGAAGAATATTGAACTGGTTCAGGGAGTTTTGTTGTATGTAATTAAAAATAGGTAAATTTTTGAAGACAAGCAGACGCCTAGCAATTAATCGTTCAGCAAATTTTGTGTTGTTTGATCAGTTCATCAAAGATTTCCCACGAAATCTCCAAGAAATTCGTGAATTCCAGGAAAATTGTTTTATTAAAAGCATTTTGAAATTTATGTAGCAACAGTATCTGAACAACATCATAATAATAGAATGCTACTTTTGGACCAATCAAATTTACTGGAATTGTCGCAGATACTTCCATAGAACCAATTTGCGTTTGCTACCAAGCATTTCGTGGAATCGTCAACAAAATTCCCCAATTGAGAGAAAAAAAAAATTGTAATAAATAAGCAACAAAATTCCTGGAAACGCCCCTCTACCCAGAGTCGAGTCGTTTTGCTTCTGACAGCAATTAACTGGCTAGATAAGGTTTCTAATCTGACATGCTGTGCTCGAGTAAGTTCGAGACTATTCTTAGAAGATCATTTCTAAAAGCAAATAATCACTTGTCCGGAAAATAGTATACATTTTTGTGCTGCATGGGTACGTACATGAGGGGTAAACAAAAATGTTGTTTATAGTGAAAAACTCACCGCCCGCTAGACAATTTTGGGTATCAATAAAATGATATCCAACCAAATGGATCGCTCTCTAAATCGCACTTACCTGTAAAGAGAAAATAAATTTTTTTTGTTAGCAAGGTGATTATGACATCTAAATCTTAAGTGTGAAACTAGTGGGAGATCATTTTATGGAGTGTTAGAGGTTTTTGTAATATTCAAGAAGCTTCAGTGAATTTAGGAATGCTTAGTACTAAATGCTTAACTTTTCACGGTGTGCCGAAGAAATAGTTTATCTTTTGGGGTATCTGATAAAGCCAATAAATTCCTTAAACTCATTTTCATTTATACCTGAAAAACGAGTTCCGTGCGCAGTTATCATAAGAAGCAGGTATTTTTGCAAAAATTTTGGTGTACATTAAAAGCAAATTAAATCATGATTATCTGACAAAATTTTGTGGCTTCTATTACCTGTGAACAGGTAGCGATGTCCAAAAATTTAAAAATATGATATTAATAAAGCAGAACCAGGAAGGAAGCCGATAACTGTACTGTTGAAATCACAAAATACTCTAAAATAGTTGGACATTACTAAAAAATCGAGGATCTGATGGTGTTGCCAACACATTATATAAACGCTGTGTCCTCACATATTTGCTGATCCGATTGCGGAACTATTTAACAAATATATTATGTACTTCGAATACCCACCTGGATATGTTGAAAAATCTATATTACCCCTACCTATATGCACGTCAGGTAATCAGGGATTATTTAAAAAATACAAACCTATTTCTATATCTCATTGAATACCACAATTAGCTTTCGTGAGAGAATTACGTATTAAAATGCCTTTGTCGTGAGAGAGCTTTAAATGCCGTCAAAGTGTTAACTAAGAGCATCTTAAGTGCAGCCACCACATGATTTCATCCCAAGTAGATACACTGTATCAAATTTGGCAATTTTTACATCGTGAGAGAATTACGATATGAAATAAAGGTAGGCTTAAAAAGCTAAAATCAAAGCTATAATACTGTAGTGAGGTATTAAAAGATTTAGAGGTCTTTTTAAATATTAAGGCAGCACTAGAAACAAAGTAGCTGTTAACTCGTTCTGTGGTAGAATTCTTATTCTATGTAACAATTGCTTCTTAGTTTTTTACTTTCTAAATGGAAAATTCCTCAAATTTACCTGTTCCGCATCAGTCTAATCTCTTTACCTTTGCATCCTTTAACATTAAATTTTATGTATCTATACACAAGCTATAAATAACACTGTAACACATAGCTGCTACTCAGTACACAATCAGAATCCATAATGGAATAGAAATTTATGATGGATTCCGTAAACTTTCTTTTACAAATGGAAAGGTAAACATCTTGATTTTATTTCTACTCGGAAATTATGGTTAAAATATCAAAGTATACTTCTTTTTTGGCGAAAATTTAGCATCGTAAAATATTATACGAATAAAAACTATTTTATCTGTTGAACAAAAAAAACAAAAAAACGATTGGTTAGTTTCAAAATAAACACTAAAATTGCAGTAAAAAAATATGAAGATCATATAAATTTACTATGTGATGCAAAGGTGGCCACGAACTTCTTTATATCAACGTAAATTTACTTTCTCAATTATAGGAATGATAATCACGGTAAGGTAAAAAAAAAATTGTTTCAGCAAAGTAAACTTCTCTTGAAACTCAACTGAAGGTCATGTGAAGAAAAAGTTAATTTACAATCATGCTCAGAGTTCATATTATTGACTTATTATGGCATTAGACGATTTACTGAACAAATCTGATCCAAAGTTACTCTTAAATGTTTATTCAAAACAAAAAAATCAGTCAATCTTCCTGTATGCAAAGTATTTTTTTTAGTTCGGTCGTGGTCTGCTTAATCCTCACGAAATATTAATTTGATTCTATTCACTCTTACTCAAGAACTTTTCTCTTTAGATTAATTTTCTATTATTTATGTTTTCATTCTTAAAGCATAGTTCGAAATAAGCGAAGGTTACATTTACAAGTTTTTATTCCACGGGAGATTAGTCGACCTTCAATCATACCGTCTTTGAAAGAACAATGTCTTATCGATGTATAGTGCCAGGGGGGCAGGTGTTCTATAGAAATCATTGTTTACTCAAGCGTACGATGTGACAGTGCTACTTTGACCCTTGTTTCATGGATAGATTTTTCTTGACCCGATTACTTAAAGATATTATAAAAGTTTTAGAGTCTGTAACAAGATGAGCTACTAACGAAAATAGACTTCGTGAATTTGAGAAGAACAAGAAAGGAAAGGAAAATATGCCGGATTTCTTTTAAAATATTTTGTGGACAGAATCATAGATAAAGCATAGAAAGAATACAAGAGAGAGAACGAAATCTATTTTCATATTTACACCTAATTTTAGAGACAGACATTTATAGGAAAACACAAAAACAAACATTTGAATTTAATCTTTTGTAGACATAAAGGCATTTCATAAGTGACAGACTAATTCATGTCTTGATTCCCTTCATAAATAAAAAAAGACATCCGGCCTTATTGACATGAAAAACAATATCGTCCAGGAAAATTGAGATAATGCTGCTTTTTTTATACGCGAAAATTTCATTAAAATCAGCGAAAATTTTTAAAAATATCACCGAAATCTGATATGACCCCACATGGAGCTAAAAACGCGCAACGAAAACCCCATGTAATGCGTTATTAATGCAGTGGAACGTGAAGGAATGCATTCTGCTTTTACTCGTTTAACACAACTGCCACAAAAGGAAATCGGAAATAAATGTTTACTCTCCCAGAACGTAAACAACGATGAACACTTTCAATGCAGCATTCACATTCACATCCAGGTCCACGTCCATGTCCAATGAATACTAAACCGCTCCCAATAATCTGGATCTGGTTCTGGAGTGATCCCTTCTGGAGGTTCTTCGTTGTTCTTGCGCTGCTCCCAAGGTCATTGAACCCTTTTCACATTCCCAAAACAGTCATTTTCACTGTACTGCCTCCCATCCGTTTTGTGTAGTATAACATCGCAAGTACAACGCACATGACAGCAGAATCTTTTGTGTTTCGGAGAAAAAGTGATGAATTGTGGGAAATATATGGAAGACAGGCAACAGAGTGGACCCGAAGAAATATGGGTCATAAGTCATTTTCCGGCTTCCCCCGGCATTTTCCCGGCACATAGAGAAATTTATAGAGGCACCAAATTCGGTTGTTCCTGCCTACCACTAGGAAATCATTTTTTGTTCTTTCAGAATATCTGGACAAGATGTGTTTCTATTGCTTGACACGTCACCACAAGAATTGTTGACTGGGTGTTTTTGTAATCATTTCTCATGACAATATTAGACGTCATATCAATTAATTACTGGTTCCCTGCGGGTGTTTTACTTTTTCATATGGTATTCAGGTTGACTTGCCTTGCTTGCAACCACTCCAAATTGACTACTTGTAGAATATTGCAACAGATTCGTATCCGGATTGCAGCTGTTGGGGAGTGAACACCATCGCGGCGGCGACTACTATCACTGCGCTAAATTGGTAGTTATTCAGAATTTACTGATATTTTTTTTATTAATTTATGACTGTTTTCAATCGAAAGGCCATTACGGTTATTTGCCAGAGGACATCTTAATTATTTCTTTCTCTCTGGCTGGGCAACTCGTGCTTAAGTAATTATCTACGCCATCCATATTTGTGCCATTAAACCGAACAGAAATAGACAACAACTGACTAAAGGGGGGAGAACAATTTTGCCTATTTTATGAGAAGGGGATATTTTAAGATACACTGGGAATTGTTGAAGAAATTCTCGGTTTTGTGATTTCTCGTTAAGTAATTTAAGTTGTTGCTGGGTTGTTGGTCTTTTTCGAAATGATGAAAGGGTAAAAAGAGGGAAAAAAATTTGATATCATCCAAGGTTCAATACGTAATAAAAAAAGGAAGATTGTAATGTAATGGTTTTCGTTCTGTAGTTCTAAAGATCTGATGCACTAAATAAAGTGTAATTCTCATTGAAGAGAGCCACGTGATCTTGATTAATTTTAATAGCGTTTACACAGAATTTTTCAAGAATCTGACAAATAAGCGGTGCCCAATTCCTTGTTGGATGTCCATGTTGTGATTCTAAATGATCGACAAGCTGAGCACTGTTGTGATATGACTTTCGAGGGATCCCTCGTCTGGTACATAGATGAGTATCGGATGGAAGGGTCATAGGACCTCGAAATCTCTTGGTACCGTCCCAACTATGTTCCAGGTAGAGATCCATACCATAGAACTCTGCGCACACGTTAAAATCGATAATGATTTAAAATAATTATGCTATCGGACAGTCCCAGGCAATGCTAAAGAAATTCACTCATTCACATGTGAGTGGAAACTTATATGGGGTTCTCAGCAAAACAACAGATTCATTTATCAGGAATTGGGGACTTTGAGGGAAACGAAGCTACACCTTTCATCGGACTTGAACTGTTCTACGGTTATTTACAAAGCTGTCTATTGAATAGCTCATCAGCTGGGAAACAAGAGGATAATTATTCCGACCTAAACCAGCCTAAACATGCAAAGAAGTTTATTATCTATTCACAACAGAGGAGGAGGATGTTCCTCTTAGTCAACAATGGTTTTCGCACTGGACACTGTCTATTAACAAGTTCGCAACGGCATGTACCACCGGTCGCTCATGTGAGATTCTTCAGAGAACATTGTATAACAAACCCCATATAACATGAGGAAGATCTCTCATTAGTGTTAAATTACCATTTGAAGAAAAAGGGCCTTGTTGAGGACGATCAACGCCAATTTTTTTAAAGAGAGGTTGAAACGGCGAAGCATATGCTCCGTGAATGGGAGGCTAAGTCACCTTCGAAACGCATTTAAATGCCCAGGGGGTTATGCAGATGCTATTGAAGATCATAAGCTGTACTAATGGATTTCATGTGAACTAGTTCATGCTAAGACTGTTTCTGCCTAGAATC
>QYTT01084973.1:0-27863 GCA_006980735.1 Dasypogon diadema | reverse complement strand
TTTTTTAAAGAGAGGTTGAAACGGCGAAGCATATGCTCCGTGAATGGGAGGCTAAGTCACCTTCGAAACGCATTTAAATGCCCAGGGGGTTATGCAGATGCTATTGAAGATCATAAGCTGTACTAATGGATTTCATGTGAACTAGTTCATGCTAAGACTGTTTCTGCCTAGAATCCTACACTCTATAAGGATCTTAGTCAGAAATTGTGAAAATAGACAAAACCCCGTATGCGGTGGTTTGACGATGTGAAAGATCTTTGTAGGTTGTATATGAACAGGATTTGCTCAGAATCGCTAATTTTGGACAAGACCTTAGAAGCGGCTAGAACCCTCCAAAGATAGCTTTAGCTGGTGCTGATAATGACAAATTAGTTTGTAAAAAAAATATCCAAGGAGACATATTGAGGGCCATTTGTGTGCAAAAGTATATCAACCCTTGACTAAAATTAAGCCGAGAGGGAGAAGTTATGAACACGTTTACTACCAGACTCTCTCATCTACGTTCAAATTACTTGTGATGTTCTTAAGTTGTTAAAGAGATGTGTACCAAAATCGGTACACGTAGCAGGGAACGTGTTAAAAAACTTGTGTTTTTTAAATTGGCAGAAAGAAGATCAATCTGATCAATCAGTGTATAATTCACCAAAGTACTAATAGATCTTGGACAGGGTTTAGAATATTTGTCTTCTATCGCACAAAGGAATGATAAGGACTTAATTATTGGTGGTGCTAATTTAGGAACAACAATTATTTGATAACAAGTCTTCTAGTTAGTGCCAAATTCTATTATCCTATAATCTCTTTTACCTTCATGCCTTTCTCGTAGAAAATTTTTGTCACACATAAAATACTGACGACAGCATATGCTAATTCTGAATGTCTGAATCATCTTCAAAAAAAAAAAGACACCACCCAAACCCAACTGTGAACAAGTGACTAAAATCAATTAACACCTGAATGGAGCTGCATAAATGCATTCCAAGAACCTACACAACTCCCATCATGAATCATCATCGTCTGCTGGCAAAAGTCTGGAGAAGCCTATAGTAAAGAGTCACATAGCAGCAGTAGCATGAAGATGTGAAGCTAATATAATCAAACGGCAATTGAAGCTAATTAAGTTCTAATTAAATCTTGGGAGAAAAATTATTGGGACATGGGATCAGCGACTTAAGATGCAACAAAGGGAATGAATAAAAATTGACTGATGGTCTTACCGAATTCGGAAGGCATGGTACACATGGCTGGATGATGGGCTGGGCACATTTCATGGTGGTGTGGAATGAAATATCCGTGTTCAGTTGGGTAAAACTCCCCGGTATATGGAATGTATAGGCCACTGGCGCCTGCCGGAGCTGGATTAGGTGCTCCGGGTGGGCCACCACCACTAGCATTATTTCCTCCACCAGTTCCATGACCATTTTCATTTTGATGGGAAGAATGATGGTGATGATGAATGTGGTGGTGGTTCATTGGGCCAGCTGGTATGTGTGGAGCTTGATGAAGTGCTGCTATCTGTTGTTGCTGCTGTTGTTGCTGTTGCTGTTGTTGCTGTTGCTGTTGTTGATGTTGTTGTGGTTGATGAATTGCACAGGTATTTCCTGTTCCTGGCTGATGAATAAGTGGTGGAGATGATGGTAATGATCCGTCAGGGGTAGTCTGGGATCCACCATTTCCACTAGTTACATTTGAGCTGTTTGCATTTGTGTGATTCAGGTGCTGATCTGATGGTGACGCTACTACCAAACGCACCATTCTTTGTGGCTACTAAAAGTTTTACGTTTCGTTCTACTCACTTTGATTAATTATTTTTTTATTTTTCTTTGTTTTGAGCACTAACTTTTTATTATTTAACACTATTTAACTGATAAGTTATATTTATATCCTTGCAGGATTAATTGCCCAAAATTTTTGTATAAAACTTACGGAAACACTGTAAAAGAAAAGTGGGAGATTTTTTATTCTCGCAATTGCACTGCTCTTTTAATTCATTTCGATTCGTATTTTTTTGTTAAAATGTTGAGTGATTGCACACAAAGTGACGACAGGATTTATATACCCTCTTGAACTGTTAATTAATTTAGTTTTTCTTTGTTTGTTACAGAAAAGCACTTTGTTAATAAGAGAACTATAAAGAATAATGCTTCAAACGGACAGAAGAATGGCATTGCTGTATTTTCAAAAGAAATTCTTAATTAAATCTGAGAACTGAATGGTCCAATAAACTGGCAAAAAATATAGTTTTATTATCTTGTCAAGCTTTTTTTTTCTCTATGTCTAATTTTTTGTGGCAATTTTATTCCAATGACGCGTTCATGTGTATAAAAAAAAATGACAGCGTTGGTCTGCTTCTCTGATGATGAAGATATATAGAAAACTTGGAGCATAATTTGCGCGTTTCTTGTGATTAAGTTTTAAAAGATAATTGAGGAACAATGATAACGGCGAACGAATTATCTTTCCTGGGACAACTAGCAATTTCGTAGGTAATCATTAAAAAAGTAGAAGCGAACAGGAAATGATCTTCACCTTTGGGCAGTAAGAGTCACTATGTCTAGCTTTTTATCCGACATAGTTTTCCATTTGTCGTATTACTTTAGACCTAACAGTTGACTTAGTAAGGTGGTAAGGAAGGATTGAACTCTTAGACTTTGATTCGATTATTATTGGTCAAAAGAATGGCTTTTCGGAAAGTAGTAAAATATAGTATAAACGACATATGTCGACAAAACAACTGAGATATAAATGGGTAATTTCTTTTTTTAGCGAACTACGACAATTAAATTTTAATTTAGGGGCGTAGTCAACCTTCCAAATGAGCAGAAAATTAGGTATTGCATTTTTTATAATAAAAAAAATTTAGTCTGTCCAACTAAAACAAAAACTGGATGTGTTTCACAGAGACTAGACAAAACTGGATCTCCATCAAATTTTAGAAATACCTACATTTTCGAATTTGATGATTTAGTCATACCCTCATCATATTTATTATAAGTCCGTTAGAGAAAACGGACAAAGCTCCACCCTCATCTATTCGGTCCTGATCTCTTATTTCTTAATTTTTTGAGGATTGAACAGTGTGCAAATGTGTAAAAAAAATGAAGAAAAAAAATTATAAGAGAAGCCAATATTTTCCGAAAGTTGTATTAAAAGTATTGATAAATAACTTTAAAAAAGAAGAAATTACGACTAAAATGCCAAAAATAAAATCTAAGCCAGGATTCCAAGAAATTCAAATTTCAAACCAACCCAACGATCGACTCAAATTAAGAGCGGACTGTAGTTTTGAAGTCCGCTTGAGATTTGAGTTTGCTCAAATTTTAGTTCGATCCAATTCAAGTCTAAACAAAATTGGATTCGAATCCGCTTACTTTTTAGTCCGCTCATATTTTGAACTAGTTCAGTTTTAAGTTCGCTCAGGTTTTGAATTCTCTAATACTCTCCACGGCTAAACTTGAGCGGATAAATGTGATCGAACTCAAACGTTGATCGGGCTCACTTCTATGGGGACAGCGGACCAGAGTGGCAGAATTCTGAGTTCGTTTACAATTTGAGTCGATCAATGAGTCGATTTGTACTTTTTGAATGATTTTTAAAAGAGATCGTTTTGTTACCTAAATGCCAAAAAGCTTAAAAACTGATAAAGTTTCTCTCTTCTCCCCTAATATACATAGATACGCATTATAATTATCGATAATAAACCCAGAGAAGATATGTACACCTGGGGGAAATTCACACTCTTCTTGAAAGATGTGTACCAGTTGCATATACCTATTTTACGTAATAAGTCATTAGAGCCTTTCAAACTTACATTCGAAACTTACGATAAAACACTCTCACAATTTCAATCAAATTAGTCATACTGAAGCATTTTCTTTGAAGCTTTTTGCAATTAAAAATTTCTGAATTGATCGTTTTTATATTTATTCGACCCCATAGACACCATAGACACACAACACAGACCCACACCTATGCTAATGGTAAAGAAATAGTAATTAAATGCTTGTCCTATTAACGCACAACCATGTACAGAATTATTTCTGCATGAATAGCTTCTAAATTATCCGTCAAGAGTTCACGTTCACACGTATGACAAAAAACACAAAATTACCTGAAGTCATTTAACCTTTGCTGTATTAAATGATTACACGAACAAGAGGAAAAAACAAGCGGATTTCTTGGAAACATAAAATAATCACAAATTGAACCTGTTAGCTGAATATAAAGTGCCAGCGACCTATTTTTCCCGTTCGTAAAGCGGAGGCAAAAAACGACGACGATCACCAGAAAATCTCATCATTACCTCATGCCCATGCATGCACTATCTCTCAGCCGTGAAGGTCCCAAATTCCATCGGAAATTCTTGTTTGAGTTTCAAATTATTTGTGCGACCTCTGTGAATTCGTTGTGCTCACTCTTTCCTGTGCACGTAGTCCACCGGTTTTCAGGTTAGGTTTTTCCCATTCGAATTTTCTCCTCGCACACCTTTTGTTGCTTTTGTGCATATGCAACGACTATCCACGATCCACGATCGACGACCGCCCTTCGACTTTGAATATTTCTCGAGATTCAAGGAGAGAAGTGTTCGTTATATGACTCGATTCAAGAATTAAAAACTACATATATGAATTTGTGGGAAGGGGAGGGACAGATCTAAAAGCGAAAATAGTGCCTTGCTGTGCCGTGTTTTGGACTTTCTCTTTTTAAGTGAAACAATTTTTTCCTTTTCTAATTTTGAGGACGGATTCCGATGTGGTGATTGCGATGCGATCGTGATCTCAAACTTTTATCAAAGATTTAGTGTTTTTGTGGTTTTTAGAAAATATTTTTAATGGATGAATATGAATCATGCTTTCGATCCCAAACAGATCACCAAAAGTAACAGAGAGGAATTTTACCTATTAGTGGCAAAATATGATCAAATATCGCGGCACTACCTCTAAAGCTCGCAATGCAAAAAAACATCGTGGAGCTCAACAGTTACCCTTCTCTGTCTTATCCGTTTCTTGACCTCTTTCTTTTCCCTTTGATCGTGGCTAATCGTCGAACGTGTACTACTTGCCAGACTACTTGAAAGAGAGCGTGTAACAAATATGTTCACTTCAGTGAATTTTTACAAAGGGATCTTGAAGTCAACGTTGGTTTTCTTAACACAGGCAAAGATTCAATTAAAACAAACACACAAGAAAAATTGACCTGCCAGAATGGAGCTTGGAGCACTGTGCTGTTTACTTTCGGACACATATAAAGCGATCTTTGAATATCTCGTTAGTCTGGTATCTGTTACCCGACAGCATAAGTTAAAAATATATTTTTCCAGCTCACAATGAAAAAAACTGTGAATTGCAGTAAACAGCCATTGCAGCAACGTGAAAGCTCTACAGGTTTATTATTCAATGCACACTGACATAAATGCACCAAATGCCTCTCACTCCATCTGCGAAGATAAAAGAGGTTCAGAGTTTTTGTGCGATGGACTTTGTTTCTCTCCTCGCGCACAGTGGTCTCATAAGATAAGACGGTGCAACACTTAGCATAGTTACTGCAAATGCAATTACTGCACTTGCTGTATCTCCACGTCTCCACTCACCACCTCCCCACTCCTGTCTCCAATTCGTGTTTGCAGATGCAAACCTCTGAATGCAATAGAAGCCGGATTCAGATAGTCAGTCAGCCACTGAGGTATGTATCTACTGCTGGCTGATGTCTTATTTTTCCATTTTCTCCTCTAACCACATACATTTCGTCGTCCATTCCATACATCTTTGGAACGACAGTTAATTGCACTATGGTATGCATATATGTTGTCCAGCAACTGGAAATCTTTTCAACACTGAAGAAAAATCAAGTAACGGAGCACTGTTACTCATTTGAGGCCATTAACTTACATTTTCTTGCATACCACTGTCGACTGGCTGTCCACAGTTCGCCTCTGCAGACTGCATAAATTGAAATCGCACAAAATCGATACAATACATGTCGCAAGGGAGTCCACCACAGTCTGGACAGGACAAATGGAGAAAAGGGTGGCCCCATGGGAACCTCAATTTGATTCAATTTGAATGATTTGCAATATTATCGCAATATTGTCCTCATACCATCGTCTTATCATTGGCTTGACCATTTCTGCTGTCATTTGCGACAGCTTCAATCTTTTGAATGAATCAACTGTGTTGGCAATGGAAAGAGACCCTATGCCCGTCTTGTATTGTGAGATCACAATGAAACGGATGTATTGCGTCACCCTTTAAATATGTCTAAGACTTTATGCGACACAATGTTTAGATATTTTCGTCTGTTTCTGTTTTGTTTGTGTGACAGACAAATGAGACTGATTAGATTTTGTTACAATTTATTTAGGTCTTGAGTTTCGTCGTTCTCTTCCCCCATTCTATGGAAACCATTTTTTGAAAGCGATATGAACTCTTGGCTCTGCCACTGCAATGACTTAGTTTACTCTTCCCATATTTAATTGGTTTCGCAGATGGAAGCTCTTATACGTTGGTTACATAAAACCATTGTGCAAAAATAATTGTAGTTCTGTGGAGAATGAAGGTACATATGTTGTGCAAGAATAAGGAAATAAAATATTTCCTTTTATTGTTGGAAGAGAGTCAGCATTTTCCTAGTATTTCTAGGGACAGTAAACAGCAAGTCCGACGAAAATCGTTTCAATACTGAGTGAATTTTAGCGAAAAAAAAACCTGAAGCGAACACAAATACGCTACGTAGAATCAATCGTTAGAAAATTCGTACTCCATTGGATAAACAAATTAAAATGGCAATTATGAAAATTAAGAAACTAATAAGATGAAGAACAGAACCTTTGGATACTCCATAGTAACAATATGAGAATCGTTATTTAAGCGAATGTAAAGTTCCAATTTACTCTAAAAGACAGAGCTTTACATCAGAAACTTAGTTATAGGACAGGACCCTTATGAAGTATCCAAGGACCAAATTCAGAATCAAACAGACAGAGAACACATTTTATGCAACATTAAAAATGGAACGGCATGAACATGTAGATTTAGGAGAAGTTGGACATAATAAATCCAATATGGTCCATTGTGTGGAGCCAGTTTAACTGAATGTGTGAGTTCCTACAATAAGTAAAACTTGTGGCCTTTAGAAGAATCTGGCTAGTTTGTAAAGCTACCTTCACCTGTCCTAAAGCCTACATCCTTTATTTTTGTAATAAAAGTCTGCGTTGCTAACCTCTTGAAAGAATATCTAGCAGCGGTAAATTTTGGATTATTTCCAGCTCAATTTATCAGTTTATCGCCAAAATGTTTTACAACTCATGGATGAATCTAGGTATTGTGTAGAAGCAATTAATGGAATCGTACAGGGTCTGGTCATTGACTATAATTTTAGTACCTATAATACTATTTGAGACAGTGTGGGAACAAATAAATAATGTTATTACATATATTCTTAAATCTAGCATAGTATTCCTACGACTATAGATATAATGAATCGGCTTTTATTAACCACTTAACGCTAATGCCCGAATCACAATTATAAATTTTTTGCAGGGGAACATGCTAAACCCATCTATCAAAATTAAAAAAACAAACAGAAATTATTATTTTGGACCGGTTTTCTCGGGAAAGTGGGCGTTAAGGGGTCAGTAAAAGAAAAAGGCATGCTATCTACATAACCATTATATTTTTCGACGGTTTTACCAGAGGAAAGTGTTACGATTGAACCTACTAGTCACCCATATTCCATATCCTAATCCCAAACCACTTGACTATTATAAAACCCAGTCCCTCCTATCCCCTTAACATCCATTTTTTCGAGGAAAAAAAAGGGTTAGTAATTTTCGTGTTGCCAGCAGAAAAAACTCAACCGTTAACCTATAACTTTGACATCAGAAACAATCACTACGTTATCCATTTGGCTATCGATAAAATTTGAGAAATAAGCAAAAGTCACGACAAATTGAATCTGGAGAATATGGCAGATATTGAAGGGAGTTAATTATTTTCTAGCCAAATATTTTTAAACAAGTAGGGGGTCGATGAGCGGGCGCTCATAGTTGTAGTAGGTATCATTATCAAAATGTATAAATATTTACGTCCATCAAGTGCTTCCTGGCTTGTACCGTCGCTATCGTAAAAATAATCAGTTTTGCTTGGACTTTTGACTTCAGGAAATATAATACAACAGCTTGTAGTGAATTTGGCGAATTCCATTCAGAATTTAGATGCTCATTTTATAGATTGTACTGAAAGCACCACGTTTCGTTTTAAATGCATTTTGAAAAGTTCAGATTGTTCAGTTCAGATTATTTTTAGATTGTTTTAAAAGGCAGGGGGACAAAGTTGTAGACAATATTTTTGTTTATTTCTAATACGAATGATATGTTTAATTATAAATATTAATATTATGTACATGCAAAAGTTGTTGTCGTTTCTGAGACATAAAATCATAAAATAAACAATTCTAGAACGATTCATAACTACTCGGATGCTTCAAGCACAGAATAGAGACCAAATCAGAAGTCTCACCAAGAACGAGAAATTGTTCTACAAAAATGAAATCTTACGCTATGTTAAATGCCATCATGCATACATCAATGTACCATTTGGCTTGTTCTTCTTCCCAATATCTCGAGTCGAGATACTGGACAAGGACTAAAGAACAACAAAATAAAAGATCATGCACCCACCGCCATCCACTGCTTCGCTACGGCAATTTGGTGCCTGGATCTGATTGAATCTGGTGAGTTTTGATTTATCACAAAGTGGTGAATAAAATATTCGAACATTTTATTGTTCTTGACGAGATTTCTGATTTGTTCTGTATTCTGTACTCCAGGCGTTTATGTTTTATTTGTACTCTGTTGAAATTACTATATTTGAGGTCGCGTTGTACAACTAGGGGAAGTACCTACAAAATTTGTTACCCTACACAGGTAAAAAGACATACTGCGCTTCATTCGAAATTTGTGGGTTTTAGCACGACATTTGAAATTATGTCAAGTGACCGCAGCGATAATTACGAATTTGGCAAAATACCAGTGCCGTTTTCTCAGTTGCTTAGCAGAAAAAAAAATGGCTTTGCTCATAATTTTAATTCAGAAAAAGGAAGAGCTGGACAGGAGTGGCTAAACGGTTTTATGAAAGGAAATAAGGACATTTATCTGCGTACAGCTAAACCCACTTCTGCAACTAGGACTCAGGCTTTCAATAAGCTACAAATTCAAAAGTCTTTTTAAGATTTCTGAGGAACTATAGACTAGATATACATGCGAATGACTCTAGTATTTCAAAAAATGAACTAGCGCCATCTGTTGCAAAAACGCGTCATGACTTTTTTGAAAATCCAATAGATGATGTTTAGATATGGACGTTTTTTCTTCAAGATTATCAACCTAAATAGATAACAAGCAATTATTAATAATCATGAATGAAATGTTAAATTCTAAAAATTACTACAAGTTTTTCTTGAAGATGGTCATTGGGGTATTGTAATATGGATTCAGTTCTTTGAAGTCTGAATCCATAATTTGTAAATTCATCTAGAACATCAGAAAATGAATGAAATTGTGTCGTGTGTGAAAATATCTACAAGAGGAAAAAAGCACAAAAATGGAGTGGTTATTATTTAATTACGAATAAGCCATGCTTATTTTAAAATAGGCGATTAGACAATGCAGAGATAAACTTCACAGAAATGGAGGAAAATATTGTAAAGAACTTATTTAAAATTATCTTGCTTTAGAGGCTTTCAAGCATTTTACATGTAATAGTAGTTGAATTAAATGAACACTTGGAAATTCTTATATTTTAGTATAGCTAGTTGCAATAAAATCACCCCTAACTCAGATTCCTATTAAAACTGAACTAATCTCCATCAAATCATCCTCGTCACATAATATGTAGGCTTGCTTCACACTCTACGACATGTTTTTTTTTCTTGTATTTCAAACTTACTACGTCTTACTAAACACCATTCAATTGAGAATGTTCCGCTTTCGAAAGGCCTTCTCGTCGCTCAATGAATTTTCTCAATGAAAGAATTTTTTTGTGTAATTTTCCAATTAGAGCAAAGTGCGCACCAGAGTAGTATTGTGATACGTGTAGCCTACTGTACTGAAAACTTTTAATCAAAATAGAGAGCGACCCATGTAAAATATCTGCTCAGCTCCAGTAATGTAATAAAGTAATAAGGGGTGGCACGAGAAATTACCATGCCTAGTGATAAGAGTGTTCTCCCCATTTCAAGATTCGCGCATCAATTTCAAATCGCCCCTATAAATGGGCAGTTCATATGATTGCCATGTTGTTTTCGTCATGTTTCACTTGGTGATAAAGAAAGCTACCGCATTCAATTGAACGAAGACGGGGGAGATTTCACTCGATTCAGCATTTTACTTTGCTTTGTACTACAAAATTTTAATTCAAAACAAACGTCCCGAGTAATTAATGAAGCGAGAGGAGTGCAACATTGTGTGGAATTTCTCTAATTAAGTGCAGAGTGCAAAAAGCAAATGACCACAAAAGTGCTGATGATTGAATCCGTTGACTTTCAATGGATTGTCATCGTTGGGATGAGATGTTTTGATTTTGGTTGGCAATGAAATAAGTGTCTTCTTCTTGGCTTCGTTGATGATTTAAATTGATTGCGGTAAAGGAAGAGAAATCTTCATTTCGGTTTATTGTTTTTATTACTTTGGATGAATTCGCTGTATTTACAAGTGTGAATTTGATTAGGATTAGTCGAAGAGAAAGAAGGTAATGACGCGTACTTCAATAATAATCACCAGGTAGAGATGCACTGATAACACTAGTTTGGACTAGTTTTCCACGGTATTATTAGTCCAAATTGGTGAAATATAAATTGGTCTAATGAATATTGACGTGGTCACAATTTTGAACTCGTTTGATATTATGAATTGACCAATTTAAAACGGTCGCCCTAAATAATAGCACCAAGTCTTTAATTAGTGTTTTACACACAAGTAAAATCAAGGATTAATTTTATTTTCAAATTACAAGGGAGCGCGTATTTCATTGTACTTTGGAACACCAATATATCATACAATCTCTAATATATTATACAAAATGATTGGTTTAAGATTCATATATCTTCCTCTTCCTTAGAATTTTTAAATTGTTGCGTGAAGACCTCTCCTTAACGGAGACACCCTATATAATTCTATATTGCGCACTTTACGTCAAAATTCAGTAGTGTATTTGATAAAACGCTTTAGATAAATATTTATCAAACGGTCGCTTAGTATCAATGAGAACATGCATATACTCTTTTTCTTGGGCTCAATAAAACGATGCTTTTCTATTTTATAGCCAAATAATCCAGTTTCACAGTCACAATGTGTAGGAAGAACTCTATTTGAATTTGCAGACTTTTATTATGCTACATCCCACAATGAAATTTTTTACTATTTGACGTACAAAGAAAACCAGAACCACACAACAAGCCAACTGTTGATAATGTTTTCGCACCAAAAATGATTTTTAGTACGTGCCATGAGTTTTAAGTACAATCTTTTTTTTTCTGATAAAAGGAGGAAACAAAGTTTTCTTTACTTTAGCAAATTTCTTTATATTTCGAAAACAACTTTTCCTGGAATTGTAAGGTTTGTTGACCTTCTGTTTCTTTTTATGAATAGAAATACTCGCATACAATACTATTCATAAGAAGAAGAAGAAAAACTCAAAATAATTTAGAATTGTTGTTTCAATCACAGTCAACGACAAGTACACTTTTTCCAAAGAGAAGTAGAAAAAATTTTGAGCTGTTGATAGATAACATTCCAGAAAAGGTTATCCGTACAGAAATAAAATTTTTTCTTCGATTACTAAAAATAATTCATTTACTTGTTTCCCACTCCTTTCAGTCGAGTCGTGTAAAACAGATAAGTTTCTCTTATCGAGAGAATTAATTTTATTTCTTCAACATTATGTCAATGGGCCTCAACATCCGCTTCGGAAGAGATAAACTTTATAATCTTGACAATGATACAATTTTGAACAAATTTTGATTTAATTAGGAACAATCTTTTGAATCAAATTTATCGAGTTTTTTTTTAATTAGTTTTCAAAGCAATTAAATACCTAGTTTACAGTAAAGAGTTGAGAATGTCTCCTGTTGGGGGAAAAAATGTTTCTTGTCTTCAAGGGTTTTACCATTCATTCATTGGGCAGCATTTTATCAAATGTGGAAAATGTGAATTAAGTGTGAATCACTTTAATATTACTTAATCGTGACGATATCGTTTGGCACGTGCTCTCATAAAAAATTATTTTGTAACAAGAACATTGTTTACTCTCAGTGTGATTCATTCATTCTGTCGACCCCATGATGATTCAAAAACTTAGGTAGAAAAGATTGACAGATTATGACTTTTACTAATCTGAAATTTTGAGAAAAAACACGCGCTTACAATATTAAAAAATTGAGTTGAGGTATAATGAATAGAGACGAGACAAAGCAAACTACAAAGACGCAGAGGAAATTTTGGGTTTCTGAGAATTTTATTCTTTATTTCTGTTTATGTCTGCCGAGACAGGCTAAGCAAAAGCGTTTTTTCGATCTGACGTTATAAATAGAACGGATGATATTGAAGATAAGTACATTTAGAAGAAGTATTGGTGTTTTACTTCCTACTGCCTTACGATCGATTAGCACATTATACTATCAATATTAGTGTACGAGTAATCCTAATTTAACTAGTTTTAGAATGACTATAAAACTATAGCTTAATATCGTAAATGTTTTGATGATACATAATTAATGCCTTTCCCAAAAGTTACCCTACAGACACAATATCACTGAAAAAGGAATGTTGTTGAAATTACTTGTTGAAAAATTCTTATGATACAAGTAGTAGAGGAATACGTTAAAACTATACCCGAGAAAAGTATTGACGTTTTTAAATACCTTCGTATTAGAATTCCAAGCAGTTCTGCTTCTTGCTTCATCCTATAGACTAGATAGCGTAGCGAAATGGACTGAAAAACTGGAAGACTCAAGCATTTCTATTCGCATTGGTGAAGAAATTTCTTATATAGTGTAAATCGGAATTTAGTCCATTAATATGAAAAATAATAGAATAATTTGCGAAGGAGTACTTTTGAACTTTTATTATTAATTATCCTGAATTTAAATTGAAAGCAATTAAGAAAATTAAATTAAACTAAATTCTCCTTACCTCTAAGCTCAAGACTCGAAATACTAAAATGTTAAGTTTTAATGAAACTGTTAAAACAAACACATTAAATATTCTTAGGGACTGTCTATAAACCCCTAAGGGGTTAATTAAACTGCTTTGATAAAGCACAGCCAAAACAATTATCAAGGGGAAATATCAATCTAAGAGGTTAACCCTCCATCGTGCCTGCATTTTACCAATAAACAAAAATCGTTCTTACGCAGACACACGTTTTATACAGGGGTTCGGGTCCACTTTTTTTTTTTTGTTTCATCCCCCATGAAAATGCGAACAGGAATATTCCAAAAAAGTCTGGAATTTATTGAAATGAGGGCGTTTTAATTTTTGTTTTCTTTTCAAAAATATTTTATAATAGAATTATATCCTCAACTTACGACTACTTCTAAGGTAACAAAATTAAGATAAATGCATTTAATTACAATCCTTAAGTGAAATTTATCTTTTAACATTTTCACAAAAATTTGTACTTCTTTTCTCCTTCTTAATCTTTTGAACGGAACTGAGTATGCAGAAAATTTGTTGATTTTTACAACAACCGGTATCCAAATACAAGAATTCAACGAAATCAGGTTATTAAAATTATTTGTACCATCGAAATATCAGTTCTCTAACTGGATAACCTTCAGAATTTCAAATGTACAAATAAATTGAATTTCTTTTGATCAATAACAATTTACTTAGAAATACTGAAAAAGTGTACATGGAATTATTGGTCCTTCGAGCCGGAGTACACGATTTTTGCATATTCGTTCTACGTATAATAAGAACAACAAATTTTCATCTCAAATTTTTTATATCTTTTCTCAATTTTAAACAAATAATCAGGTTGTTTCTACGCCTTTAAAAATTCCACGGTTTCTGTTTTATATTTTTCTAAGAAATGATTACTTGTACTATAAGAAATGATGTCTCGTCTGCCAGTAATGATAATAAAGTTGTTGAAGATTTGGGTTTGATTTTAGTTCAAAGCAATTCGTCACTCTAGAATTATCTTGTTATATTGAGCTAAACTGTGAGTCTAGAGAATGAATAACGTGTAACAGAGAAAAGCATCTAATGCGAAATTTTTTTACAAAGAATATGTTGTTATACGAATAATCATATTTGCGTTCCTGCTCGTAAATAGAACAATTAGGGACGCTTTACCGGTTATGGGAAACACGTTCTGGAGTGAGTATTTATATGCCATCACGTCACAACAGAAGATCATTTACTAAAGAGTCTGGAAAGTCTCCTAATCATGAGGTGAACAGGTTTTTAACTCAAAAAATTGGTAGGTCTAAAGGAGAATGATAGCCACATATTGGACTAAATGGTACCATAGTGTTAAACTGGATTTGAGAAATAGGTTAGTTCGTCGACCAATTCTCGAATCTGTTCAGAATGTCAACAAGTTCTTTACATAAGTAGGAAAATGTGTAGTTCTGCAAATAAAAAATAAATAAATAAATTGACAATTGAAATACATAAAAAATAAAAGTTCTTAAAATTTTGAGTGAAAATTCAACTACATTTTAGTGGCCGGACTAAGAAGAAGTATTGGGAAAATTGTAAACGTTTTAAAATTACTATATTAATTTTTTCGCAGGGATGTAAGATAAATTCAAAAAATCCCGAAAAGATATTTTAAATGCGAATTGACTGATATGTAAATGCATGAATTGAGACATCTTTTTAATAATAACGCTAGAACGCACAAATGCTAATTTAGGTTATTAAACTACCTTTATATCATACAAACAATAAATATGAGATGTGACAAATCAAAAACATAAATATGTATCACTGCACAAAGGCTTACAAGTGTTTTCTGTAAAGCATACAATGTTTATGTAACCCTATAAATGTTATATAAACCTTACAAATGCCTGTAAATAACACCATAAATGCCCAAAAGTGACATGGTGAATACATACATTTTTAATACTAGTTATTGTGTTTTAAAGCTTCAAGGCAAACTCTTTCAGAAAGAAAATCTTCCTACAAATAATATCTGCTATGAAAATATCTATTACAGACTTGTACTTGGCGTTACGCCTAATGCCAAAGAAACATTTTTTTGCAAAGCATCCAAGTATGTTTTAAACTATTATTCACATCAAGTTCCGTAATGTGATTCATCAATTAATTCAAGTACTACGTGAACATCCACACGAAAAGCAAACAATGAAAAGCCATGAAAATTCCAAGCAACCAAGTGAATACTTAAGACATTCTATCACCGATTAACAAATTTATTTTTGTGCGTATAAAAAATCCATTGAATTTCAGAGATTCCAGGAACAATACCCACCATGTAATATCATTAAATTATCTAAGAGAAAGTGGATTTGCAATGCCATTTCAGAAATATCTTTCTAATTACACATACCCAACTACTCTAGCCGAGCTCTAGCCTCGAGCTTTCGTGTGAAATACCTCACACTGTGGAGTCTTAACTAGGTAGATACGTACGTAGAGAAGTGTATTATGGTGAAGGATGGCGAAAAAAAGTCAAGAAAACATCACAAAATAATAGGTAATAATAACGCTGTGGAAAAAACAATAACAAACTTGGACAACAAACTGCAGAAACAACAAAAACCACAACAAAATGCCTTTCTAATTTGCTTTTGTAACGCATACTATGGATGGAATCTATACGGAGAAAAAAGTAGATAGCAAAAAAAAAAAGAAGAAGAAGAAGAAAAAATTGAGAACAGTCCAAGAGGATTTTGACATCAATAGTTGTTTTGTACGCCTCTAAAGTAAGGCGAGCTTTGAGGTTATTAGACGTCGGTTGTCGTCTTCGCAATTTTCACAAATCTTTTAGAATCTCAATCTCTCGAATTCACTGGCGTTGCTTCTTCACTATTAATCACTCACTTTATTTTCTCTTTATATTTTTTAGTATTTTTCTACTTTTTCGTAACTTCTTATTCAATCTTCACTGGAATTCGATGCGGTAGGTTACTTGTTCCTACAACTTTGTGTACAATCACTTTTAATGCTTGATTACTGTTATTAACATTTTCTAGAATCGAACAACACTTTTGCATCAATAAGGCCAAAATCGCACAGATACCATTTTAACTTCGATTTTTTTTTTGGTGTAATTCACACATTCCTTTGCGGGAATCACACTGTTTTACTTTTTCTACTACTTTTCTTCTTACTAACCATTCATTTGTAGCGTAATGTCAAACGCGACAAACTACAAGTGTCTCAAAAAAACATAAAAACAAAATCGCATAAGAGAAAATTTAAAAAATTAATATAAAAAACTTAAAATTATTAGTTTTTAACGAAATGCAAAAAGAACGGGGGAAATGAAACGCGGCGATACCATTCAGTCCGAATGTTAGAATCGCACTACCATTCCGGATAGAGTACAAAATTGAAACAGCCACCAAACCAACCAACCAACCAACCAGTCAGCTACTTTTCCATTCCACTCTCCAGTCTCTGGGTATTCTACAAGTTTCACAGGCAGGCATAATTTCAAGTCAAGTCACTAAGTCAGGTCGATCTCGAGAGCCCCAGAGTCAGAGCCCAGAGCATACGACGGCATACACGCCATAGAGGTTTGCTTGCCCGGTAGCCTCAGCAGCCCGTTTATAAGAATAAATTCACAAATACAACATGAGCATAATGAGGCGACAGCGATGGAATCATGGAATATATAGCAACAGACTACAAAGTAGACTTGGTAGACAGATACAAATAGCATGCCGCTGCGATGGCTACGACAACGTCGACGGCAGCGACGACAGTGATGGCAATGGCGACGTCGAGGGTGTTGGCATTCTAGCAAGTGAAAGATTAGCGATGGTGTTATACCCGCTGCACAGCATACTTGACTCGTTCGTTAAGCTTGGGACTGGATTCTGGAAGTGGAACTTGACTGGTGGTGTTATGTACTGGAGGCCGCAAAAGTTGTTCGTTGTTCTGCACTTTGGGTAAACACCACCATCAATCTGATGGTGGTGGTCTGGCCAGTTGTGTTGTTGGTTTTTACTTTGGTCGCGATCTTTTCCAAACCATGATCGTGATTTGTGAAAGGGTAGCAAACCAGGGCTTCAGAAGCAAATCACCAAAATCTATTGCAATTGCTAAAAGTAATACAACACTTTCTTTCTTAGATACTCAAACAACTTCATCCAGAGAAAGTAGGTAAACAACAACAGCTCAGAAAGATGATCTGATCAATTTGCAGATTAACCGGCCTTCTGATCGCATCACAATTAGATGACCAGAAAAATTACAATTTCCATTAACGCATTATTCTGAACAATTTCCAATTTTCACCTCCTCTTCACTATTTTGGTTTTTCCATACTGATCTCATATTTGTGCGAAAATAAAAATAAAAAAAACCCCTCTCATATGGAATTCCCAATTACCGTTACTCAGAAAACTCCACTACGTAGAAAAGTTTTCGCTCGTTTTCCAATGAAGCCGTGGAGCCGCACGATTGCGATACCACGAAAGATACAATGGCAAGAAAAAAACTTTTGCAATTGTGTTAGTTCGATGCCATTTTATAATAAATCTTAGCGCGATGTGAATAAAGCCAAGAAAGTCCTTCACTTCTTCAGTGCTTTTCATGATGATCGTCTTCAGCAGAAGAATTCTATGTTTTCGTTGTTACAATACATTTTCATCGGAGTATTTGTGGATCGCTGATGAATTGGTTTGACTTTGATACAGATTTCAGCAGAAACTGAAGAGAGACGTTACTGGCTACGTACACGATCAAAAGACATGATCACTTTCTTAGATTTCTACAGAATTGTTTTGAACATTTTGGAGCTTTCAGCAGACAAATATCGACATTTGTTTTTTTATTAAATAAAAACAAGAACTGGTTTAATTTTAATGGATGCAAAGATATTCACAAGTTAAAATTGTTAAATTTTATATGATCGAAGATGTCGAGGATCGAAGTGGTAGGTAGATCATCTTCTAATTAAATGCGATAGAAGGGGAATTATTTAAGAAGTCAATGCCAAAGATAAGCATTATAAAAAGTGACAAAATATTATTGAGGCACGGTTCAAATATTTTCACAGTTCCAGTAATCTTTTCAGTACCATTTTTTAAATATAATTGCTTCCGGATATCGTTTATGCAATGGGGTTTTCTTAAAAACCTATAGATCACGACTTTTTAAAACGGATGCCATGAATTACTGCTTTGCGGATTTTATTAACATTATACGTTACAAACGTGAGAGATGTGTCGATTTGGAGTATAGGAATACATTCAGGATATCCTATCTTTAATATTGTGAACGGTATAGATGCACGGATATGAGGTACCACTCAAAGCAGATACAGGAGTATATATTTGCACAAGTGAAAGATTCAAAAGTTAAGAGAAAACAACTTACTGTTTATTTACGAATAATTTTTCGACAGAATCAACCTGCTTTGAGCTAAAATATATTAATAGTGATCTGTTGTTACCGGAGATGACAAAAAATTTAGGAACATCATAAATTATGGTAGAAATGCGCTAGAAAGGGAAAGGAAAAAATTATTCAATTAATTATTGACACAACTTTAATAGCTACAGAAAAAAAAATATTCATGCAAAGATTTGTACAGAAAAAAATTTTTTAAGTGATCTTTCACAAGTGTTTTGATGATAATCGCTACTTGAGTACTAGAGGTAAGACTACTCCACATACAAATGGCTTGGACGATGTAAGAACTCTCTATTTCGGTGAGATGGACTGAAATTAACAAACTCTCTTCTATAGTCAAGTTGACTTGTATGAAGCAAGCGATACGAAAGTATATATCATAGACCTCTGGCTCTGGAAAGAATTCAAAGAGCAGCCGGGCACCCAGGATCGAACATGGCCGTACCTTCGGACAAATGTAATCATTAAAAGCAATTTCTACTTCACGAGAACAGGTACTTTTCACAAGACAAAAAAAAATGCTTGCTGAAAGCCATAACCTGCGCAATGTACCATATATTTTAATTAGTCTCAGGTTTATATTGTTACAATATTTCATGTGCTGGTTTAAAACAATCCCAAGGTTGTTTACTTTGCTTGACATGGATATTAAGAAGTCATTCAAGATTACAAAAAGGACGTCAATGTGATTGTAGAAATTGGTTAACTGTGACTAGCAATGCAATCCTTAAGCAAGTCAATACGCAAACTCAAATATAATTGAACGACATCAGCATAAAGGTGAATGTTAATGTCGCGGACTACCATCGGTATATCGTTGATAAAAAAAAGCTAAATAACAGAGGTCCTAATATAAAACCCTGGGGTACGCCACGTAATAAAAGCATCGAGGCGGAGAACGAACTGTTCGACCTTTAAATAGCCCTGGTCTAGAGAACTTCTTAAAACGGTTGTTATTTTTAAAATAGCTGCCTCACACGAATAATTACTACCTATATCAGATTACCAGTGTGTGAATAAATTACACCTTTCCACATAAATGAGGATTTGCCGATGCATAAGTTTTTTCGGTATTTTAGTATTGTAAACAAGCTGTACTTTGATCATAAAATCTTGAAACAAATCATAAGCACAATCATTGAATATTGAACTATTCAAACTAGGAGCCACTGGGCTTGAATACTTCGTAATCCCATTTAGTTCTATATCTTGTAGTTTAAAAGCTTTCTTAGAGTACCTACCGAAAGTGCTTTATAACCTAATATATTGTCAACAATATTTTCTTTTTGCAACTTAGCCAGATATTCCCTCTTTATCTTGTTTAACGGAAGAATTCATTATACGGCTAAAAGATTTTTGAGACAAAAATACTTTTTACACTATTTTGTGCGCTTTTTTTAAATACTGAATCGATGCTACTTATTTATAGATATTGCTTGTGTCAAAATAAATGAACCACAACCCGTTTGTATTTTTTTTATATAACTTGGAAATAATATTTTAAAATTCGGCAGAATTAACCATTATAAATAACATTTGTCAAGATGACCTCGTGCTCCTTGATGTACACGCGCCAATTATGGACGATTTCAGTTTCCGGTCGTTTTTTTTTTGTTTTCTTTTGGTACTAAAATTAGTTGAATATTGCTTGCTTTTTATACTTATTATATTTTATGTATGCAGTTATTTTAAATAAGTTGTAGAGTAATGCCTGAGACGGACTACGGATTCTAAGCATGCTTATGACGTCAAAATTTTTTCATTTTTGTGTCAAGCCACCTTATTTTGATGTCTTAAACGTGTTTAATTTTTTACTTAACTAAAATAATTTGTTTGCCCTAAAAGTGAAGTGCATTCTTAGCACTAAATCTCAGTCAGTCTAAACCCTCAGTTGAATTTTTTAAAGCTTTCGCTTTTTGTGTAAGAATAGCAACATTAATTTAAACCCCGTCAACATATTTTAACATTTCAGCTCCGTTTTTTTTTTGCAGCAGAGTACAGAGTTGTCATACATTAACTGGTTTAAATTTACTCGGTTATTTTACGGAGTTAATAAGTTTACTTGGTTATTTAAGTCTTCTACGAGAAAATAGATGGCGCTTATTAAAAGCTCTTGTGTTAAAAAATTGATTCTGCTCTCCATAGCAATGAAATAAACACAAGTGTGGACAAAATTTGCATAAAGGTAAATATCAAATTAATAACGATCTTTACTTATTTCGGGTTTGCTTAAAAAGAGAAAAACATAAGAACACTGTATTCCATGGATTACAATCTCAGCTAAAAATGAATACTCATGGTGTTGGTGAGGTTAAACCGGACGGTGCTAATTATATGCATATGAAATAATAAAAAAATAAAAATAAAAAAACTGCATGAGTTTCACTTCAAATATAAAGTGAACAAACCAAAACAAATTAATTCAAATGCGCAAAACTTCTTACAGATTTATTCAAACCATAAAATTTAATCTATGATCAACTTTATGTCTCTCATCAATGCGTGATGCTGAGGTGTAGTAAAAAGCAAAGTTTTTCAGTAGTAACCTCATAATTAGTCGGCCGTAAATGTAAACTTAGCCCTAATGACTATAGAATTAGCCGTAAACATGCCTCAATTTCATCTGTTGAATCAAAAATGCGTTTAGAGGGATCTCTTTCTTAATTATTTCGATTTTTCAAAAGTCTTCAGGAATTAATCTGCTCCGGTAGACATGGCTTGGTATATGCGGATTCATGTTACTTAGCTTACACCAGTGCCACTAGATCCAGCACCGAAACCAACATGAAACGGAGCACCAACTACACAGTAGACTCGTTTTGTAAAAAGCCCCGAATATGAAAGATACAGAAAAACCACAAGGAATTCTAGCATAATTACGTATTTCAAGAGAGTTATTTCATGTGTTGTAATTATAGGTCATGTGCACTTGCATAATTTTCCAGGGTATCTACTTCCAAGGGCCCCCCGGTGGAGGAGGGAATTTATAGCAGCTGAAGCCACTAGACATGTGCCTTCATCAAATCCAGTAGAGATCAATGAACTGCTTCAAACGTTTGCGATTTTTTTTTAGATACTACACCGTTCGATTGTGACAAAAGCAATCTGATTGGGTCTCGATCCGAGATCCGCGATCCACAGTCTGCACATTGAGTTTGAAGCTGAGGAGACACCAATTTTACGCTGATTATTTTCGCACACACAGGGGATGACTGTGATCAATGTCTGATATGTTTGAGTGACGTAAATAACCTATTGCTTTTATCAATTTATCATTATCATTCGGCGTCATTTGTAATGACATTAATGTATGAGAGATTTAATTGCTTGTATTTATTGGGAAAGCATTATAAATGCGGTCATTGCTTTTTTAATGAACGATTTCGTAACTATTGGTGTATAGAGAACTTTCGCTTTTTAAATGCCGCAAGCCGCTTTGAAGTTTTATTCAAGAAATTTGTACAAAGGTCGACTGACAGAAGAATTCCATGATTGCAATCATAGTTACCCACAACAAGAAAAGGAACCGCAGAAATGTATCCTCTAGAAAATATGGTAGTACTGAGATAGAATATTTCCAAAACTTTGCTAGATACCCTAAGCCCAGTAAGAAATCGAGCCACTGATGAACGCGATAATGAATAATTTCATCGAAGAATAATAGAAGTCCCTATCATCAATGATCATGTAATGCAAAGAGTAAGGTAACAGAGAATCTTAATGACAAGGTAACGCAGAAGGTAAATTGTACAAGTGAAGCTTATGTTTTTTTCTTAACTTTTGTCTGTTTCATAATTCTGAGCGAAAGCTTTCAGATATTTATCAGAATAAAAATACAAACTATAAAATTGCAATAAAAATCGAGTATGTACTTAAATTGCACCGTACTTTTGCCCTTACATTTTCTTCAATGAATCAATGAAAGAATAATGTAAGAGAGAGTAATTCATGAACTTCCGATGACATCGCTGTGTTAAAATTCATTAGTGTTGAGAATGCCTAATATTGCACACATGTTCATTACATCATTAATGAAGTAATTGTACACATTTCCCACTTCCTTCCTGATTTTTATTCGATTATAAAATTTTCATTTTCAAATTGAATATCCGATGGCCTAGTACCTAAAAAAGAATTATCTTCTATTGTTTGCCAAATTTTTTCTTAGTATTGCCATATTCCGATATCAGTAATGAAGCGTCATCTTAATAGCAAAAATAACTCTTCTTAGATTTCCAGTAAGAAATGGAGTCATTGATGAACATGTTCACGAATCATTTCATCGAAGAATAATAGAAGTAGATGGTATCAATGACATAGTAATGGAAAGGGTAAGGTAACAGAGAATATCAATGACAGGATAAAGCAGAAAGTATTGTTTTTCATTTAGGTTTGTTACTTAAGTCTGATCAAACGTGCTCGGACGTTTATCAGAACAGTGGAACAAGATAGAGTGGCAAAATCAAGCGTACTATCATGTGCAAAACTCTGAATTGGATTAGAGGTGAGAAATAAGAGGAGGTGAGAGGTTTGCCAGGTCCACCAGATGGCTGGATCACTGACGGTAGCCATCTCCCTTCTTTGACAAAAAAAATACTTTAAAAAAAAGAGATTTTTTAAAGAAAAGTGTCCATGAAAGTAGCGGTGTTCCATAGTATTGATACTTTATGGCATTTTATTTATTTTACATTTTATATGAATTTTGTAGATAAGAATATATGAAATCAATGGCATTGAAGAACTATGCAAAATAGCCGCACTCCGCAGCACCGACATATTTGTGATCGGACTTCTTTTAGAGAGTGGCAAGATCCAGAAACGAATTTACATTTTGTTGGACAGTTAAGTGACCTATGGCTTTGTTTGAAGTTTACGGCATACTCCTACAAAAGTAACAAATGATGTCGTTGCATTTACAACTAAAAAGTAAGTTGCAAAGTGCACTTCAATATTGTCATAACTCATTCTATAGCAGACTTTATTACATTTTCCATATACTTTAGGATTCAAACTTTATTTGTATCATTATAAAACAATTTTTGAAATCTGTGCGTATGATCTGAGAAGCGTGGAATACAACCATTTTCTTATCGTTTGAAGTTTATTCAATCCCGAATCCCAGCACATCTGTTACAACCCGTAATAAAATAAAATAAAAAAAACTATCTGTGAATGCATGTAGACAACAATTGAACTACAAATTGCGGAATTGATGGTGGAGAACATAAATTCCACAAAACTAAGATACGAGGGAGATTGGGAACGCTATTTTTAGAGGCCTTAATTTGCTCACGCAAGAAGTTTGTATGTAATTGCTGTGCTTGTGCATGCTGCAAAACTTTTGCCTTCGTGGAACAGTAAGCGCATTTATCTTGAGGAAGTTTTGCAATTGCTCGTTATTTTTAAGGCCTCTTAAAAGTCTGGAAGCGATAATTAATACTGAATTCATTATCAAGCCTAGCATTAAGTTATTATAGGATCGGGCAACTAGTTATTCAGGGAAAATGCAGAAATGCTTTTTGTGTCCGTATAGTACACCCCCCTAAACACTTATAGCTGCTGAAATTTCTTCAAGAAAAAAAAAATAACGAATACTGCTACTAGCGGTGTGCTAACGATATCATCTGTATGAACTGATAAGCAATTACCGTATCGGTCAAGTAAACAGGTGGTAAATGAGCGTAATTGGAGATCACTATGCCTATAACGTTTCTTTCACTAGAAATAATATGGGAAGTAATGAGGCATGTTAGTAACTAACGTCGTACGTCTACGTCTACAAAACTAAATCAGCCTTACTTTCTTGCAAATTTCCTCTTCCTTCGAGATCTATTTGCAATTTTAATTTGGCGCACAAATCAAGTGGTGACGGGCTCTATGAGAAATTTTAATTTTCCACAAAAGTTACATGGCAATCACACTGTAGTAAAACCATTTACACTCCTGGTTGCACTGTAAAATACATCTCAGATAAAAATTTCCCTTTAATATTGAAATTGGCTTAAAACTTGTAGATTTTCTTCACGTTCCTCTCGACGTATTTAAGGCGACAATCGGCGCTGTGTTTTGTCTACATCTTCGACGAAATGTTATTTCAGCTCAAGCTCAATTTCTTCTACTTAGTCATAATATTGAGATGAATATATTACGTCCATAGTGTGATAGAATACGATCTGAATTTAGAATTTTAAAATTTTTGATTTCATTTCACGCCTTGAACAAAAAGTTTTCAAATGTGATAATTGGTATGGTAACCCGCCAAGTTATTATTTTCGGTAGGGGTCTTTCTGCTGATATTGCTGATGAGAGGAATATGTTTGGGGCAGTAAATAAACTGTTACCAAGAATTGATGCTCTTCTGATGCTTTATTGTTATTTCTCCTATCTGTCCGAATATCAAGTTTGCAGCTTTGTACTATTTAGAATATTTAGATAGCAGCTTAAGCGTCTTCAATCGCGTTTCATAATTCGTATTTTAGTAGAGTGTGGGTGCGGAACAGACTACTTTCTTTGATTTTTTTTTCAAATATGAGGAGAAAAATACAATATCTTCTAAACATTTGTAGAAATTAAGTAATTTTATAAAAACATGTTTTTAGCTTTTCACATCTAAATCACTATCAAATGAATTCAATCATCATTGTTTTTTATATATAGAATTATTTTACACAGTGTACTGTACAGAATAGCCTTTACACAGGGTACTCCCATTGCGATCAGGGGGGTAAATCTGTACCTAACCTATTTTCTATATGGGCACATTTGCCACTATGAAACATCACAATTATTTTATTGTGAGAAAATTCGTATCTGTTAAGAAAACATTAAACAAAACTTATTTATAAAATAATCTGATCTGCAATAGAAATTAGAGGACTGGCTAATTTTGTGACATATTAACAATACTAACCTGTTCCACATAATCGACAATTATTACCTAAGAGTTGTGATTGCTTGAGCTACTAAATAATGTACTACAACACGTCAAGTATCTACTATTTATCGTTTTCTGATTAAACTAAAGGTTATTTCTTTCTGAGGATCAGTAAGGAATGGCTAACACTTACCCCACACGTGATCAATGACATATTTCTTCCATGTTAACACTTACCTGAAAAATAAACAGAGGAAATTTATTAAAATTGTTTCTAATACGAATCTACAAAAACGAGAAGATTTGTGGACTTTTTGCACAGAAAGACCCTCGAGAGTAGTAATTTAAATTGATTGCGAGGATATATGTATCCAATTCTAAAATAAAATGAATATTGCGGCAATTGCATAAAATTTCATAAATTATGCTGTTGCCATTCTTTATGGCGGATAGACGTATGTCTGAAAAATCATAAACGTTGGACATTAACGATTGCATCGAGAATGTGTAGTGAGTTGGGACATCAATTAAGATCCATATAAATGGCCGGCAACGGAATGGCAAAAATAAATCGACAGCTATAAAATTTGAAAGAGATGACCAGCAATTGAACATCTGTGTGTGCACAAAATTGGATAGTTACGATCAATACTCAGAGCTAATGTCCCAATCACCCAGTGGTTATAAAGTGTTTTCAGTGAATCAAAAAAAAAGAATCGTAAGAAGTGAACCAACCGATCATGCGTACCCAATAAGTAGCCTATGAGTGCAGTTGCCGATCAGTCGAACACGTTCACAGCACTGAGCCCCGCTCATTAATTCAATTGAACTTCATTAAAGATTGGAAGTTAAGGGAAACTTGTGAAATTGATTTTGATTTAATCTGAGGAAAAATTGTTCGGACATACGCAACAGTCTCTTACTTTAAAACGGAAAGTTTTTGATTTTTAGGTAATTTATTACAAATAACTTAGAATTGAAATGGATTTAATCTTCATTAATAATGCATATCATTAATCCATTAAGTGATGCTTAATTTAATCTCAGCTGTTCAATATGCATGTGAAAGGCATCAACCTTTGTCTTAAACAATTAATCCTTCTTTTTTTTGATTAAGAAACAAAAATTAAATTGAAAATGTAGTGAAAGTTCCATTATTCGCTATTTTAAAACAATCGCCGTATATTTGTTAGCGAAATGTAATAGGGCGGGCAAGTACCGCGAATTCCTGATGATTCAGTTGACACAACTCCCAAAGGCTTCTGGTGAGTAGTATTTTGTGAACAGAAAACCACGTCCGCGACCGTTGAACCCCGAAGCCCTGACCTTTTCTCATGGAACCAATAATTCTCCTTATCCAAGATTATTTAAATGTTTCATCAACTTTTGGTGTATAGGTTAAAGTAGACGCCGAGACGCCGAAATTTCTAGACCGTAATGCGCTTATATTGTTTAAGAACCCTGCAGAACTCCGAATCCTTTTATACGATAACCATGCATCTTCCGTCCTAAGTGTTTTAAAACGTCTAAATAATAGTCCCCTCTTATAAATTAGACTTTAAACTCGAATAAATTAATCATGGAGAATATGTAAGTTGGAGTAGAGTAACTCCAATATTTCATAAACATTAATGGAATAAAAAATATTTTCTCAGGGGAAACTCTCCATTATTGGTTAAGTGAGCCGTTTATGAGAGAATTAAATCGTGACATATCTGTGAAGCTTTTAAGCTCTCTCTTACTGAATCTATTTTTGCATATATTTCTCTCACGAAATCTTTTCTACTAAAGGTGGCCGATAACTTATATTGATGGATCGATTAAGCCAGTGTTTATTATTTTCGCTCCTTCACTCTTTGTCGCAGACTTTTAGAATTCGAAGATATTGTGATACATGTGAACTACACGTCTGTTTAGATGTCGATAATTTTGGGGTTCTTGTGTGTAACTCCAATGGAAAACAGTAGCACACATATTAAAGCTGTTTATCATTTAACTTGGCAGCTTAGATTCAGATTTTCAAATTATTTAATACTCTATTTCTTTTTCTATTGTCCAAGTTGAGAACGATTTTGCAATCAACACAAGCCATGTTTACAATGATTCATTGGACACGACATTCGGTTATGTAGGAGGATATGACACTTACATTCTGAGTTGTTGACAAAGAACTCGTTTTCTGGATTTAGTGCAAATGGATCGGTGTATACCACAGCTTTCTAACATCGCCAGCGTATGAACTAGTATTATTCAAAAAAAAATGTGTTCAATGAGAGCCATTTCAGTCTTTTGGAGAACTAAATTCAAATTCACGGAAGTCTGAAAACTATTTAAAGACTGTTGTTTCCTGTTTCTTTAAAATCATTCGCAAAAGAA
>QYTT01084967.1:0-12032 GCA_006980735.1 Dasypogon diadema | reverse complement strand
CCGCTCAAATTAGATACGTTTGCAATAGGCGCTAAGGATAAGTAAACACAGCTGTAAAGACAGCCAGTAGGAGATTAATCCATGAATAAGTAATTCCGATAAGTTGGACCAGATAAAATGCAGGAACACGAGTGCCATTTGTTTGCTAACAACAGATCCCCGTTCACAAGGTCCTTCTGGAAGAATGTTGTGCGAACATAGGCATGAACTAGAAGCCCTTATTATCCATCGTATGCAAAGAATTACGGCTCCCTAAGAAGTATGAGGTATGGGTATGAGTGGTGTATGCAGTGAAACGCCTCGTCCAGTTGTTGATAGGATTAAAATTATTTGAAGCGTGTAGAACTAGCGTAAATCTCTTAACCTCTAATGTGTCTACATATTTCATTGTTAACTGGGGCTGGAGATCTTTTTGGGTCGGTACTGTTTACGTACTTCGATAGGTACTCCTCCTACTTTGGTTGGTCATTTGTTGCGTGCGTGCTAATCTTCTGGGGTTAAGTTATATTCCTTATGAACGTTCAAATGCACGCTTGAATAAACTGACTTAAGTAGGATGAATGGATCCGATAAGAAGGTTCACCATTTCAATGATGACAGCAGACTTACACATATTCGCTTTTGTGCCATTTCGTGTTGAGGTAGTTGGTGGAGGAAACAAAAACGATTTTTTTCTTTATAATGCTAGGAAATGTGCTAAGATATTGAAAGAAGAAAGTTGGTTTTTTTCATCAAAGAAATTCTGCATTAGACTGTTCGTGCTAAAATTTTTGAAAGCTTTTGAACAACTTTGGAAGAAAATTATTCTCAGATTTGGTTAACATTCGGAAACAATTCATTTTCGTGTCGATACGAAAAAGGAAGTTTTTATATTAAGACAAAAGACTGAATTTTAGAAATATAAATAACTTTTAAAGTGGTATAAATGTAGATGGCAATCAAGAATATCTGTGAAAACAAGTCTTAAACCTAAAGAGGTTACATGCGTTTGAAAATATGTAAAATAAGGTCAAAACGTCAAGTTTTTTGACGCTAAATTCAAACTACTTCATTATTTTCAGAACTATGAACTACAAAAAAAAGAGATAAATTCCAGCCAGTAAAAAAACTTCACACAAGCCCTCAGGCGTACTGTTTAATTTTTGTACATGGCTGATTGGTATGTCTCTTCGAAGTTATACGTATTATCTGAAGTCAAAAAATGTTCTTTTTTCAATTTTAATTCAGGGTATAGGCTAATAAAAACGCTTAACAACAGCAGACCGAGCACAGAACTCTGCGGAAGTCCACGTATGACCGGCATTAGGCTCGAAAAATCATTACTAACTTTGACTCGTCGATAGCATTTAGAGATGCATTTATTTGCCCGTCTTATCAACATTTGAATTAATTTGATAATTTATTCTTCAATTACCTTAAGGATCGCTATCAATTGGTTCAGGTTGGCAATCTTCTTGTTTTCTGTGAATTATAGCTGGCGTTCCTCCAGGTTCAATTCTCGGTACGCTGTTTTTTCATTATTGATCAATGATTTATAATACCTAAAATATTTAAAAGATATCAATCTTAATCTACAATGTTCATAATATAAAAAAAATAAATAAAATTGAATTTGATTGATGTTCAGTTCACGAAGAAAAATCTATATAATATGTACGCCTTAATAATAATAATCTTTTGACGCCTCGAAAATGATGACTCTACTCGCAACTTGAGTTTCTCATTATTAAAAAGATCAAGTACTTGCCTTGAGTACTCGAGAAAAACATACGTAGATGTAGCACCATTACTACTATTGAAACCACGCACCTCTTTCATGCGTAGAGTTAAATTTCGCAGAAGTAATATAAACTTTCTAAACGAAACGATGTAGGTACTACTTATGATTGTGATTACACATTTTATGGGACTTAAAGAGCGGCAAAGACAACCTATAATTGCACTGCCGTAATCAGTCTAATAACTTTGAAAGGAGGACGAAACCAACACTGAAACGCCGAAGTCAATTGATGTAAATAAATCAGGAAAAGTGGAATCAATCGAGCAGAAGGTATTTTCTCGGTCTCGAAACGGATGAAAAAAGAGCGAAAACAATAATTTTAGGAATTTTTAGTGTTCCAAGGGTCAATGGAACAAAAAATTGGAAGCGTAGCTCCGTACATTATGACTACGACTTATGTTATGATTTGTGTCTAATCGGTCAGCTAAGAATTGCTCAGTCGCCTGGAAATTAAGTGAAGAGGGTCCAAGCCCCGCTACAACACTAAAAAAATTCATTGTATTTGGTCTGGTGTGCTTATCGCATAAATCACACATGGATTAACGCCCTTTCACTACCCTCCTGTACAGAAGTCACCCTTTAGCGTTAAAGTAATTAGTTAATTGAATTAGACATGGTGCACACGCACATGCACCTTGCAAATTCCTTGTTTCGTCCACATGTTGGCAACGAAAAATCTTTTGTTTTGTGCACAATTAAAGTAAATATTTTGATGATTTTCAATAGCGAGAGAACTGTTGTGATTTTTGCCTGATTTTATGCTGTTTATGTTAGACGGTCCCGGCTGGAGTTTATCTTCCCCGCTTAGACCCACCTGAATTTTCTGGGTTTCGTCGTCAAGCTGATCAAGTCCAGTAGCCAACAAGATAGCCCTGTTGTAATTTTCTAGTTAATGGATCGTAATAAAATCATAAAAACGCACTCAAAGAATTTTGAAATTGACATAAAAAACAAGGAAACATCCTCATAAATCCATAAAAGTCTTCCTGATATCCCTTCTAAAATAGGGAGGCAATGGATAGGCGCCGCTGCCGTCAAAAACGTCTAAATATTCGACAGACAGGCTCTAAGGAAATTTTATCGATAAGCAGCTAATTGCGTCCCGGAAAGAATGTGCATTACCTCAGCGCAGTGGAGACTGGAACTAGACATAGACACCTTTCGCAGAGACGTCTCAAGTGTATACATAGTCGAGAAGTATCGATACGGTACAGGATGAGAGCATTCCCTTTATCTGCACTTCATCGTTTTCACTTTTCTGGGTTGTTTGTATGTTTTCACTTTTTGTGACTACCTTCGCTATGGATTGTGCTAACATTCCTGAAGTAGACAACTCTTCTAACTGCAAATAAAAGATACAAATAAAGTTTTGTCGAGCTTCATAGAGGCAAATGGCTGTCCAAGAAAATTAAGAGAGTGTTCTCCAGAAAATACTTTATTTTGTTGAGTGAACTACAACCCACAACTTGCTTAGCTTCAAAAAGAGTTTGAATTCTACTCAAGAGTGCTCCAGGTTGTTATAAGACGTTTCTACCCCCAAATATTTACTTGAGGTTCTTCATTTTCCAGTCTTTAAAGCGAAGAAACTATTCGGAAGGGAAGCTGAAATATTTGTCGATTTTATGCGGAGCCGACAATATTAAGAGATGGGATACGTGATCAAAGTAAATGTAATGTTTTCCATAGTGGTATTCCTCAGGGTTCCATTCTGCGACCACTGCTTTTCAGGTTACGTATTGATACCCATGGTGATTACACACTTGCGTTATTTAGCACATATATGTATTTGTGGATACGAGGCAAAACCTGAACCGAGATTTGAGAGTTCTTTGTAAGAGGAGTATAGAGAATACTCTGGTATACTAAATTGGGGCGGGAGCTATTTGTAATAAACGCGCTACCCAAGTGGAAAAATTTGTATTTTTTGTATATATATTCTATTCTGGGGTCTTGGTAAAGATTTTTATATCACTTCATAATGTCATTGCTTTATAAAGCATCGAAACTTTTTAAATAATGCAGCGAATTTTACTTTATTCTATTGACTTGAAACGATTAGAAATTCAAATTTTGGATCAAATGAACGATTAGTCACTATGAATGGTTCCGTTAAAAAATATTACAAAACCAGAGAAAATATTGAAGGGATAGATCGAATTAAATCTCAAATACATGAATCAATAGGAGCCCTTCACTATTGCAGCTCTGCTTAGTATAATCTCACCAAAAGCTCATCAATAACCACTAATAAGGAGCTGGGTTTTGTGATTTTTTTGAGTTTCAAGTGAGCATCTTGTTACAAACCGACATAAGATTCAGCAGAATTTTTCTTGGCAGCAAAGGTAGGCGCAAATTGAGATTAACGGTAGTAGGTCCTTGGGTCAAATTGCTACTATGTGCTCCTCCATTCATGCGTACTTTTTTAGTATCAAAACCTACACAATGGTTTTCAAATTTCCTACTCATTTTTATGGTAATTACATCGTGATAAATGCGCCTGGCACAGTAAACCATTTTCCGTCTTAAAAGTTTTCCAATTTATTTAAAGAAACGTAATTCTGTTCTCAAATTAAGAATTTTCACGAAACTTGGATGGAAGCCTAAAAAGTTTGGAAAGTTTTCTATTCTTGCAAGCAAAACTTCATCGCAATGGAGTGAACAGAATAAGAAATGTTTGCAAATTACAAATAAATTTACAAAAAGGGGCTAATAAAAGTTCAAGTAAGCAGAACGACAACTTAAGACGCCTTTCTGCACCTCAACTTATTTCAAGTTGTTTTCGGAGTTGAAAAATTTGCTCGATATCACAAAAAAGGTAAGAAAAGTTGTGAAAGTTTGTAAGTCCAGCTGTAATTTCAACCCCAAGGATACTACTTAGAACCAGCACTGTAATCCATGCTAGTCATATTATCATTACGCAAATCCAACCCATAAAAAGATTGATACAAGATTAGATTTTCGAAAATCTGGGCCTATTAATCAAACTATTAAATCCTGACACACCCTTTCTTCGTTCTGGATGCCAGAAACTCCGTCCAAGAAAACAATAATCGAGGATCATGATCAACAGAGTTCAAACACCCGATAATCATGGTAATGTGTCCTGTAATCAACTAATAACGTGCTTGAGTCCCCTAGGATAAGTCAAAGGACCCCTCTGTGACTGTGTCTCATCGTAACCCCTGAGCCCCGTGGATGATTGAATAAACAACACATGTCACTAAAAACGCAAACCTCGGACAGTGTAGAAGTGCATCATATCTTATCGAATGTCAGAAAACACGGAAGCAACCACGGGGGATGAGGAGAGGGTCACGACTGAAATCAATCAATCCTGATTAGTCCTACACCACCCCTGACTATCCATGACGAAAAAGATGCGAATAGAATTCCTCTGATGTATAAATGAGACCTGACTGACTATAGCTACCACAGTGCGGGGAGGGTAGATCCACTAGAAACATTACTTCATTCCAGAGAGAGGACCATATGGCTTTGCAGGGACGCTTAAAAGCAGAAGGGGTCCCACACCCACCGTGAACAATAATTTATTCATATGTGATTATAGTCGTAATATTGTTACCGCAGCAGGAACCTTTCTTGCTGCCACCGCTCTCCAAGGATCTGGATGTGCTTTTGCAAGTCATATCCGTTCACAATTGCTACAGGATTTCTGCGTGGGACGCAATTGCGTTTGCATTGATCACTTTTTCTCCGGATTTTGGGAACTATAATCCCACGCTTGGTTAGTGGCAATCTGATTGAACGGAGATTATTTTTGTATAAACAGCAAATTTCGGCAATTTTTGCGTAACAACATATAAATCATGAAATTAAAGGAGGCGAATCCGTAAAGGAAGGGATTTGGATTTTTTGTTTCCAAGGACTAAAATTTCATAACTTCTCCTAAGGATTTGCGCTACTCAACCATTCATAATTTGATGGGGCATCAACATTTATTCTATTCCCGAAGATTTACACAGTTCCAAAATTTTGTTGTTGGATTTCACCTTCCCCAGAATGTAGCACGCCATTTCTCTGTCTGTTTTGGCAATTTATCATGGCAGTTATCATCAAAAGGCATTAATATCATAGGTGACACGCGTGTCACATTTTTGTGTGACAATTCAATGAGAAATGGAAATCTATCAAGCATACACATTTTTAATAACAGGATGAAAAAATGATAGGATTGAATATTTACTTACCCATTAATAACAACGTTATGCAAAATAATTTCAAAGAATAACAAAAAATTTCATTTTCGCTTTCTGAAAACTCGATTGCTAAAGGTATAACTTTTTTCGTCGTCTGAGACTAAATCAATAAAACATTGGTAACTCCTAGATCTTTTTCCCCACTTTCAGGGGCATCTGCAGCACCCCAATTTTTCGTGATATATAAATATATTTATTTATATTTGTGTAATATTTACTTTCTTAACCAACAATTGGATAAAATTAAATATATTTATATATTACGAAAAAATTAGGGAGCTGCAGTTCTTACTTTAGTCAAAAATTATGAGAAACATACCACCGGAGCTCACTCATTCTTTGGCTCAATTTGCTGATAAGAGGATATAAAAGTGGATTTCAAACAGGTAAACTAAGTCGAAATGAAGTGGGTTGGCTTGATAGTAGCTCGAGAAAGAATTTGTGGTCAAACAAGTAACCAGACGGTCATTTAATTTACCTCATGCGTTTTTTCACCATGATGAATTCCTTTACCGGACTTTAGCAAAGCTCACTCCGCAGAATTAATAATTAATCGGAAGGTTTCTGACTGATCATTCTTTTAAGTCCCCCATTTTATTGGATATTCTCTTATCTATGTTCTTTCTGAAGGCCATTTTTTCAAGTTCTACTTAAGAGATGTTGCCAAAGACACTTTCTATGTTAAAAAAACTACAAAGTGTTAGATCCTTAACTATAGATAATTCTAATATAACCGCAATGAAATCATAGAGAACCATTTAAGTCAACCTTCCTGCTTTATAGCCTTACGTTCCTAATGGGTCGGTCTATATCGCTTTTTCATCGTTCTGGGGGTAAAAAAAATGTGAGACTTATTAGATATACTTCAATTTCCTGCACCCTTTTAATGATTAATCTAAAAATGATCTTGTATAAATCTGAAACTTCTTATTTTACTGAACTTCATCAAAACAATCTAAATTTATGTTTTTGTTTGTAACAACCAAAAGGCGTTACCCGCAAATCTGCTACTACATCCACAACAATTATAATCCTTGAAAACTTCTCTATGACAACCGAGAAATTAGCTTGGTCGACCAAATGAAATTCGATCTCAGTTGTACTCGGGTCATCTGGTAAACATTTTGGAATGCCTGACATGAAAACGAACATGAAAATTTACTACTGAGTGGACGGACGAATCTGAAACCTATGGCAAGTTTAAGTAGGTGAGTGACAACAGACAGGAACTACAACAAAAATTCAACGCTATCCCAAAGGATTTGCTTGTCCTGCCTGTGCAGTGTATTCGGCTAACTGAAGTATCCTCTTATAAAATTTATTTTTGTAACTAAGGAGAAGGAAATTCCTAGGCGCCTTGTAAAGGGTACAGATGTCTGCCTATGCAGCTGGTCTACTATAGATAACAATTAGTCCCTTGCATTCCTTCCATATCAAATGATCTGAGATTAAACCTATTTGGATATGGTATAAATTTTTATTGCATTCCATGCGTGGCAGGATGAATCATATGATGAAAAAGTTCGCGATTCTAATGTGATGAATAGAAAAGAAATTGAATGAGATTCTCACAAAATTTAGTTAACTTCTGTACTGCCTACGGCCCAATTACCTTCGAACGTTTTAAAATGTTAAATTCTTCTGACACGATTGCATTTATAAAAGACGATATTATGACGTAAACAGACACTGAAGAGGCCACAGTGCTTCCTATTGACATTTTACTTGTAACTGCTCGGTATCTAGTCATCTGCGTGATGGAGGCAGCAAACACCGACCAATTTTGGGGTCATATAATAACCTGGGGAAGCACTCTCGGTCTATAAACATATTTTACGAGCTCACGTTTAAAAGCCCAATTAAGCTAATCTTGAATTCATAAATTATGTAAAAGTTTGAAGGTTTTTACGTTGACGGATTCCTGTTATCTTCGAGAAAGACATGCCTGTTTCGGGTCGTAGTTCATAAAAGCTGCCTTCACCGGTGATGGTAACCATAATTTTTAGTCGACATCACTGTGTCCACTCCAGGCGAATATATTTTAACATTAAAGCAAAGATAAAGAGATTCTAATAGTGTAAAAGTTCATCAAAAGTTCATAATCCAACGGGGCCCACTGCGGTCAAGTAGTGTCGATGACGATTGAAATGCAATCCGATCAGATCACTGGACACTGTCGCTTCGACGACGACACTAAAAGAAGAAAAATATACAAATGAAGCCCCAAACAAAATGTCTCGGACTTAGATAAAACCGGCGCCATGGTAATCGAATTTGTTGACATTTTTTAGATTTTTTTCTGCTGCCTTTTTATCATGGCTTTAATTGTCATTGAAGTTGCCTTTGGGAGACAATCTTTTTTTTCTCTGTCCTGTTGCGCTGATCTGATTCATTTGGACCCACCTTTTATTAATACACGAAAAAATTTCTGTTAAAGGAGAACTGCTTATTTTCAGAGGTCAGTACTATCATAATCCTAAGATACTATATTCGTGAATGATCGGGTGTCACTAAATTATTTTGATTTATTAATTTCGACTGGGAGCACGATGGAGGAGTTGGGAAATTTTCCAGTTGCGGTAAGATGTGCCTTGTCGTCGTCTTCGTTTTCGTTTTATTAAAAAATACCTGATGTCATTAGCTATAATAATTGCCCATCAAGACGAGTACAACACATTCGAATATGTTTGGTTTGCTTAGTAACCGAATGACCTCAAAATGTTACGAGGCAAACTCTCTGTGATTTAATTGAATCAAAGGCTGAAGAAAGGATTTAAGTGAAGTCTTTATGATCTTAAATCAAGTTCATAGGTAGGAGAGCATAGACTTTAGTCACATATTGTTCCAGCAGGGTGATAAGATAAAGATAAGGGTAAGGGCGTGTATTAGGAAAGGCGCTTAACGCTATTACAATCCAGATGTGACATCGTAGGTGGGACCCATCATTTTGAGTTCATGCTAAATTAATTGAAAACAAAAAAGAAAAAGACGTTGAGCAGTTAACAAACAATTAAAAAGAAAAAACAAGGAATGAAAAATCAAGATCGATAAGTAGTGAAGCAGTGAGAGGCTAACTGAGAGAGCGTTTTGTTAAAAAGCATTATAATAAAAATATTATTATGAAGTCATGGCTGTTATTGAGTTAACAATTAAGACATTGAATATGGTATTAAAAAAAATACAGAAAAAGGGTGTTTAGTGTTGTGACATGCATTCCACATGCATTCCACATGCATTCCACATGCATTCCACATACCTTCCAGGTAAGTATTACAGCAGTAACGTGCGCAAGTAATTATGATAAAATCTTAGCAAAGTCACAGACTTTTGATCATTCAGGGTAAACCACAACTAGTGAATCCATCTCAAACAACCAAAATTATTTTTCGATTTCTTCCAGAAATTTAAATTTTGCTGTTGATTACTGAAGGTAGTTTTTCTTAATCTAGAAATTAGTGAATACACTAATTGTCCACTACGAAATTGTAACTGACTCCGGCGGACATGAACAATAAAACAGAACCCAGACGAAACCACTGCCTTATTTGCTGTTCAAGATTAAATAATTTCTTAGTCATTGCATTAAATTGCCTCCAAAGTAAACTGGAATTGACTTTTTACCTTCAAAGATAAATAAATGTCTAATTTTCTCAATTCCTACCAAACTAATTGGTCCCTTGTTCCAACCGTGCTATATGACTGCAACTGAAATTCCATTAACAGCTATATTTATTCGTTCTGGTAGCTGGTGTTTGCTTTGATAGTGACATTTTCTTTTACGAAACTTTAACAACCGTTCCATGACACATTCCAAAACACCTGAAACACACAAAAAGATAGACATAGACAACTGGCTCTTCCATTCAGAAACCAGTACACACCGTGCCAATCTTTGTGAAGCAGGAAATACGATGTCGAAAATAGACATGTATGAGATGTTTTGTTGTTGCCCTCGTAGACGCACATATACCCCATATGAAAGCAAATATATACACGTGTCCCCAATGAGTTGAATGGGGACCAACCAAAAGCGGCCACAGTTTAATTTTCCTAATGGATATCGATCCCTGGTCGCCCGGCAAAACGGCATTTACAGTCATAGCACCATTACCTACCTATACCTGCGACTGGAAGGCGTTTTTCTGTAGTAATACACTGTAGTTGTTGCGTTCATTTCGATCCCCGTTTAACCCTTTTTTGATTATTTCGCCGGGATGGATGGCTGTTAGGGACTGAATACACTACACTACCCCCCTGTCAGGAGGGTAAATTAAAGATAAAAGTGAAACACGCAAACGAAAATGAGAGCTATTCACAGCAGTACAGTGGCGGATATATCCTTCGATGAATGCGGATCGAGATTCTACTCCCAGACAACAGGTTCCTGTACGTTGAATTTGCCTATGGTCGTTGCGTTTAAATCACATTTTCATAAAAAAAATAATAATCTCCGAGATTTCTTTGAAATTTTGATCAATGGCCGCCAGAACTTACGTGGAGAATGATTAGAACTGCAACTGCAGCAGTCCTTTTAAGGGTTGCACTTTAATTACAGGATAACGGCATAAATTATGCAAATTAATTTTTGAGAGTGCTTTTTTGTCACTATTTGGCCTTTTGCTGGTGGCTTTCTGCGATAATTTTTGTGGTTGGCACATGAAATATTTAATGAAAATTGCTTTAAATAATCGTATCCGCTTCGGATTGAACGAAAGACATTTACGCTGAGGACTGGTAATTAAGTTGAACTCCCTGATCCCAATTTGTTATTTATCATCATGAAATGGAAAGTGAACCTCTAATTTGGAAATATATATAGATTGGTTTGGAACTATGGATAGTAATAGAACCAGAATAAATAACAGAGTACGTGTTGGTGATCCACTTTGAAACACTCACAGAGCGTTAAAGATGACGATCGAAAGAGAAGACCATCAACCTCAGTTAAAGAAAGTGTCATCGCTTGTGTACATGCCCTAGTATAGGAGAAAGGAGAATAGAATTTCAATCCGCGAAGTTGCCGCAGGAGTTGGCATTTCATACCGGTCAGCTCAACCAATTCTAATTGACCGTTCAGAATTGTCGAAGCTTCCCGCCCATTTGTTTTCTAAGGTGTGGTGTTTCAGTAGCCATTTTGAAAAAGATCCAGACAAATTTTGAAAAATTTTATCGTGCGATTGTAACCGGGGATTTACCAGCATGACTCCGCCGAATTCAGCCTAAAAAATGGATCTTCAGCATCAGCTTTGTCCACAAAGCTATGGCCACAGTTTTCTGGGATAATGAGGGGTGATCCTGGTTGACTTTTTGAAAAGACAGAAGACCCTCACAGCTCTCCCTGTTATGAGGATGTGCTAAAAAAATTGAAAACGCAATTGATAAAAAAGCGAAAGCGAAAAAAGCGAAACTTTATGAAGTAGTTAGGAGTTCTCTTCTACCATGACACATTTCGTTCGAGGGACAAGAGAAATTTTAAGAGATTTCTGTTGGAAAATTTCATGTCATTCCCTTATAATTCAGATTTGGCCCCGTCTTTTTTTTTATTCCCAAAATTAAATCAGACTGGACGGGGAAATGGTGAAAGCTCTTAAGGGAAACAGACGCTTTTGTAAAAATGTGGTTTCAAGACAAGGATCCTTCTTTCTATAGACTGGAAAGATGGGAACACCGGCTGGAGAAATGTTTGGATTATGTAGAAAAATAAAATTTAATTTTCTCTTATAATTAAAAATTCTAAACTATTTAAACTATTCCGGAAACTTTTTAATATATGTTTGTATTTGGTATTTCTTGGTTCCCTGTAAGGCGAGTTAGGGCGTCCTGCTCTTTTCCATTTGAAAAGTGCCGTGTTATTAGATTTTGTGGAATTTTTTCCTGTAGTGCAAGAGGGACCAAGGCCAATTTAATATTGAAGTACTTTAAAGAAATACAAACGAGTATTTTGAAAGAAGGCTTATTTAGACGGAGGAATTTTAAATAACTAAATTCACAACACACATTCTCGAATTCGATTAAGTTTGAACCAGAAAAACGCA
>QYTT01084965.1:27614-42664 GCA_006980735.1 Dasypogon diadema | reverse complement strand
AAAAGATCATGGATAAATGATAAACCATAAAAATAATATTATGTTCCAGAAAACTTGGAGGTGTGAGTTAGTTGCGAAACAACAAAAGGTCCATGCTAGAAGTAGCGAAAAAATCTAGGATTAAGGCAGAGTGCTTGAACCATATATGTAAGATTATTACTAATATAATTGTTTTCAAGCACGTTAACAATAAAGACCCCTCGAATAATGAAGTCGAAAGTGGTAATGCTGACTATGGCCGAAAATTTTTCATCATTCTTTAATAAACGCCTGCGTCATGAACGCAATAATTTTATATTTCGTTTTATATTCCAAGATTGAATGGGGTCACCAACAACTGTGTGTATTATTAATGGACCACCAAAGTCTGTAGCAATTACAGTTACCAGTCCTAAGCCTAAAAACTGCTTCACTCCCGCCTCCAATTCGCGAATTAATCCACAGAAAGGCTGTTGCCTCCTTAATTATCTCTGACTGGATAAGAAATTGATTCTAGTCACGAGATGTCTCCTAGCTACTACTTATGTATGGGCTCGTGTAAGCAGGCTGGCAAGCACATGTAAAGAGTATTCGGGCACTTGTACTGTCGTTAACTGCATTTACCTGGAAACGGTTGTGCAAAACTTGTAATGCTATCCGCCAGGTACAGTTGCTGTTTGCAGGAAATTCACTATCTGCCATTTTCACAACAGCGATGCAGATGCGATTCAATGCTGTACACAAAGTAATTTATGTGGAGTTTAATTGCTTTAATTGAACGAATTAACTTGTTGCGCGCTATCTTTGCCTCCATATGTCCTCCGATGTGCGCGAGATAGGAAATATTACTTTTTGTTATAAAAAGAAAAATGGAATATTAGAAAAAGGTACGTTAGCTTTAAATTTAATAAATACATCCAGGATTGCACAACAATTTTAAGCACAAAGTGTGAGGGCTTTGGACATGGGCAACTTATCGTACAATGTAACCTTTTACGGACACCAATAGAAGTCTTGAAATATTAAAGTTTGTAATTTTTTGAATACCTCATATTCCCATCAACGACTTGTATTTTTTGGAACCTTCCTTTACAGCAGGCGGTCTGAGCCGACAGTAGCCGCTTGCAATTCAGCTCGAATCTCTTCCACCATTTCAAAGCTGAAGTTTCAGTTTTGGGAAGCGTTCAAAATCACACGGGGCCAAATCTGACCAATAGGAGCGCTGCGGAACGGCAGTCACCGGATTTTTCGTCAACAACAGCAGCGTAACAAATGCACTATGAGCTGGGACGTTGTCATGATGGAGCATCCAAGCAAAAGCTTGCCAAAGTTTGAGCCTTTTGCGTCTGATATCCTCACATAGCCGTCATAAAACCTTACCGTAATACAGAACATTCGTTACTTCGCCGGTGGGGACAAATTCTCGGTGTACAATACCCTTCACGTCGAAAAACAGTAAGCATGCTCTTCACGTTGCTTTTCACTTGTGTAGGTTTCTTCGATCTTGGTGACAGCGGAATCCTCCACTGACTTGATTGTCGTTTATTTTCGGAATCACAGCCGTCGCCCGTAATCAATTTGTTCAGCTATCAACAGTCTTGGAACAAACTTGGCTGCAATGCGATGCATATCCAACTCCTCAGTTAAAATTCGCTGGCACGTTCCGACGACAATCTTGACGAAAGATTTGTTGATTTTATCAACGTTTTCTTATGTGGAATCGCCGAAGGTCTCCTTATTCGTTTATCGTCTTCAATTGATTTTCTCCCACTCTTAGATCGAGGGTACTCATCGATTGCTATCTCTAATCTAATCTAATGCACACGTGTAATTCTTTTTCATCATCCATGATAACAATTGCAAATCGGTAACACTAGCGCATTACCTAACTCGCTTAACATTGGCAACTAACGAATTAATCGCGTTGAAACTTAACATACGTGTTTGTATCTAACGCCATTTCGCAGCGCACACGTCAGTATTCTTTACGGTTTTTGTTGTACAGCGTCAGTTCCGGAACTTTTTGATTGCACCGCGTACTACTTTGTGACAGTTGCCTAAAAGCATTAGAACTATTCTTATATATGTGGAAATTTGTAGTTGGGTCGGAGAAATAATAGAATAAACTGGAGTTCAGCTTGTTTTATTAACTAACTACACTGATTAAATTCAACTGAGGTCGCTTAACTATGATTCCAGATGATGAATTGAATATTGAGCTCACTCCCCAGGTTGTCCCTCGAGGTTCCACTGAACTGGAGTTGCTGTGGCGATCACTCGACCACTCAGATCCAGATGGGGCTGGTGTCTTTAGATTCCCAATATACCAGGGCAATGGGATTGATTAAAAGCCTTGCTTGAAGATATACCTAATAGTCATGTTAGGAAAGGCTTATATACGTTTCAGGATGTAATGGTTTTTTTAGGTTATATGTGTTTCAATTCTAGATCCCGGGAGAGGACACTTCGTTGGCCCGGAAAGGCGACGAAGAAACACTGTGATATGTCCTCTAAATTGTAGTTTTTTTACTTTCCTTCCGTTTCTCTTAGCCTAGCAACAGCACTGAAATCACTTCCTCCTTCCTTGGTACTAACACTTTCTTTATACGAGTACGTGGTTTGCTCTCGAAACAAATCAACTAAAGGATAAATTCTTACCTCTCCGCAGGTTAGGTTGCTAACTTGGACAAATACTGAACACTAAGATTAACGAACTAATAATAATTTAATAGTAAACATACACATTCCCTTGAAGACGAAGACGCTCGTTGTACCGCTGACTACGAAAAGGCATGAGTTCGTATTCCCCTAGACGATCCTCAGGACCTCTCTGCTCCGCAACGAAATACCAAATCACGTTAAATCTATTTTTCTTTTATTTCTTCACTACTTTTCTATTTTAGATCGGTGTTTGTTGATAGGTAATCCTATGAGCTAAATAATTTACAATTTTGTTAGTAAAATTTAACTCTATGAATGTACAAAATACTTACGGGGTAGGATTTTATTTATAATTTTGTCTTCTTTTTTTCGATATTTTTATTTTCCTTATTATAATTATACGTCTGTAAATGTTTCTTTTCTCTCACTCTATATCAAAATTTATAGGACCACCTTTTTTTTAAGGCAGTCACAACTCACATGATACATTAATCACTACATATATTCTTTTATAATCTTAGGCCTTTCTATTCTTTATATTTCAATTAAACTTTCTTCCTTTCTTTACAATGAAACAATTTGGTTCACCCAGAAAGAAGGAGGACGGTCGTGCAGGAAATCGTTCTCCCATGCCTAGTCCGAAAAAGTTTTTATCTTAAGTTGTTCAAGATTTACTTTACGGAGTAGTATGATGTTGACTAAGTATAGGGTAGTAAAGTAAAGAAAGCAACACTGTCTCATCCTCCATCATCCGCTGTAGCTTGTGATAAACAGGTCGAACTGTTTTGGTACTTTGTGAGGAACGCAGAAATGATCCTAATTTTAAGTTTACGAAAAGCAAGACGTCTGCAGGTGAGAGTTTCAAGTTTGGTTTTCATAAATAATTTGGATGACCTCAGATTCAGAAACTCATTTCACACTTTAATCCATCACCCAACTGATATACAAGGTCCCTAATATAGCGAAGACCTGGTTCCGGCTTAATACCATAAAATCGTGTTTCCGCTAGGACATAGTTGTTTGTTTGGCCAGAGATGTTATTGTAATTCCCGCTATAAACACCAGATTCTTAATTAATTTTTGATCTATCCTTGTAGTAAACCATAGATCTCGAAGAAAAGGTGGATCTATCCCACTTTACATTTTTATATCACTCAACTAACGTTCAGCTATGCCACTTTTGGCCCTGCAAAGGCAGGACCTAAAAGATCCATTTCCACAATGTTATGAGTTGTCCTACATCTATTGTTAGCACGATCAGACATGTTCCATCTCCTTCTTTTTTTAATTTTTAAAAAATTCATGCATTCACACAAGCAGCGCGGAAACAACGGCCATCTGTAGCAGAGATTCGCATTACCACAGAAAAGCTAAATTGAAATCGGGTCGCCTGGTATCCGGAGTTCGCGTACTACCGACTTAGTCTGTAAAAAAAAGTTGGATATCATGAAGGTTCTAGTACGACGAGTTCATTGACAGATTACTGAATCGCTAACCAACCGTTGAGAATGAACAGGTCTCATCCAGGATGGATGAGTCGCAGGATAGCCCAATATGCTTGAAAAAAGCAAAAAAGAATAATCGAGTTAGCTTCTTTTCAATCTCCAAATATCATGTGCCCCTGTCACTTACCCAAATGATATCGATTCCTGTATAAAGTGAAGTTCTACTTACCTTTCGCTAATCTTACCGTGTAGGAAAGTTGACAGAACCTTATAAAATAGAATTTACCGTTAGCTACCTTAAATATTGCATAGTAAATGAAACTTACCTTTTCATTGAACTATCATTACATGGTGATGGTTTGTCTCACCTAACACATGGTTTAAGTATCCCCCATTTTTAGGAGATACTTTATAGCAATAACATTGAAACATACCCTAATAATTCACCACTATTTTTTTTTTGTGCAGGTAATTTTAACAGTTCCTTATTTTTTCAAATAATTAAAAGCTAACCTGAGCCTCCCATCTTGGTTCACTGCACTGTTCACCACCTGCTCGGCACTTTTTTAAGATAAACTCCTGGGAATTAGAGAAAATTTTCAACAGGTCATCACACTGAGGCCACTGAGTCTAAATTAAATATAAATTAATTAGCGGCACCTTTATAGTTCACAGCTTCTGAAAAAAGCTAGAATGATTTCTCTGACCATTTGGGCTGGTCGAATTTCCTTATTTGGTAAAAATCTTTATATTCTATTTCTGATTTCTTTAACTCACCCTTAGCAAATTCATTTGCCATCTCCTTAATCCCCTTAGTGAGAGGGTCGCTCACTTGATGCAAAAATGTATTCCATAAAAGCCCCGCTTAAATGCTTTTACTAGATTCACCGGACTCATACATTATTTCCTGAGATAAGTTTTTGTGCTAAACAATGGAATCTTAGTAATTTTTAATCATAAGCAGCTGCTTTATTAAGATTATGGCAAGCCAAAAATATTCAGCTTCTGTTCGAGAAGTGGTATTCTGGCTCCCATTAGAGCACCCACACCAGCAGGATTACACGACGCTCCTCTTGTTCCTGTTCATTTCAAATGCCATTGGTATCTACTGAAAATGGAATTTCTTTCAGTTTTCCTGTTAAAGCTTTCAACGTATTGATTTTTCTCCTTTCGACGGCAGACAAAAAAGATGAGATCGTTAAGAGGAAAAGAAGCGAGGACTCCCGCCACACAATCCGCAGATTCTTTTCACTTTTGTCCCGTTCACGCGGTGAAATTGGGGGCCCACTGCTCACATCAGAAGGAAAACAAGCAACAACAGTTTTGGTAGCAGAAAGTGGCAACGGTACCTACTCAAAGAAAATGAAGAAGAAAAGCCCCCACAAGGATGAGAAGCCCCATTGGAATTTGTGTAAAGGGCTCTGTTCGACAATTGTGTCTGACAAGAAAGTCATAAGTGTGGGAATAGTCAGACGACACACACCCAACACAGTGACAGACATGTCACGTGTGAAATTCTGCTGTAGCTCTAGCAGAATCAAAATGGAAAATTAAATTTTCACCCGCGAAGAACTACGCGTAACGGTACACTACCGCGCACCACCACGGCGCATTCAAATTAATAACAGGACGAAATCCGTAACTAGATTGTGTGGCCGTGCATATCACTCCGCTACTCACCGCTGAGAGGACTTTTATCGCAAGAAAATACTTCCTCACTTTAGAGTGCCCTTGTTGAAAGAAAGGAGCCCCAAAGTGGAAAGAGGACGACAAATATTTTCTGATTGGAATCTTATTTGAACCAGCAGCAGAAAAACAGAAAAAACTTTAAAAAAGGAAGAAAAGCGCTGTCTGTGTAGTGGTGAACTAAGAAAGTGCATTTGCGACTCTCTCTCTCTCTACCGGCCGCGCCGTTAACATGGGACGGAAAAGAACATTTCGACCAAGCACGAAATCATTTCTCCTAAACCTTTCATTTATAAATGCCTCCAACCTAAACCTTACAACTACAACCTAAACCTTACAATTTGGCAACCTTTTCACGCACACATCGACACCTCAGTCAACACAAGAAGAAAATGGAGAAGTGACTGGGGCGTGGTTTTTGTCGTATATAAGGCGACGTCTTATTGAGAGCTTTTTGTGCACTTCAGGTTTTGGCTTTTTCTGTTTGAACGGAACAGAGGCGTGGTTTAGATATGTAAGCGAACCGGTTCAGTTTCTCCACTTTTTCATCGCTAAGCAAATGATCAGCTAGGATTCAGTCGCTCTCAAACTGTTTTAAGATCGATTTTACTTAAAAGAAAGCTTTTAAATGCTTAAAAGGCTTTAAAGAAGTTGTGGCAGGTTCGGCAGTGTCTTTAAAGAATTTCGCCTTTTCTACTGAATGTTCTCCCAGATTGATTCAAGTTGTGTGGTTCAAATTTGTTTAGTATCAATTTTTTTAAAAATTAAATCGGTTTTAAGGATGCCTTCTCAATTATAAATAATTAAAAAGAAGTAGAAATGAAAACGGATTTTAAAGTAAAAATTTTGATTCGTTCCTATCTTATAGAGATTTTAGGGACGATTTAAAAATTAACCTTTCCATTTGATGTAATAGTGGTGTAATTTGACTTATTAACTGCCGAATTTAGTTTTAAAAATCTCTCATGGGGTACATAATTAGAATCAAGCGTTGGTGAGGATACAGATCAAACGGGCAGGCCAAACCGAAAAACTAGAGCAAAATGATCAAGGACCATATTTTTAGTCGAAAAAATTAACAAATCATTATTAGAAAATTTATTTGTTGTTAAAAATCTAAAAATTCCAAAAGGTACTAAAATTTACAAACAAGAAAAATTACAAAATATATAAGAAATTCAGTTTGTCTTGGCAGTGGGTATTTTGGAAACAAGATAACAGACAAAATGGCACTTCACAGGATGAGCACCAATATCTTATGAATTCCATTTTTTGGATAGAGGTTTGCTTTTAATCTTGCAGCTGGTACAAAATCTTGAAAATGTTTTCTCACGCGACGTGTACGTCGAAGTTTTTGTTATTTGATTGTATATCCCTCAATATTTCATGCAAGGCTTAATTTGTTTTTTATATATAATATGTATGAATTCAAACACATAACATATAAGCATTAAAAACTATTTTCTTGCAGCACTTCTTCATCTTCTTTCTTGCAAGTGTATTTGATGTAATTATTCCATCGCTTCTGTCCACACCAGAAATTCTTTTACCATAATCAAGGACTACTTCCTGTTTCATTAGTACAATATACATCTCTTGTTGTTATACCTCGCAATATATTGTCCTTTCTTTCGTGAAGTTGTTTTTATGTCTGGAGGGAAACAAAGTCTCTGCTGTCGCATTGTACCAATAGTATCCGTTTTACAGGCACATAGTTCCTTGCCGGTCTTTTATTGATGATCATTTTCACCATAATCTGTGTTTTTTCCCGGGTATAAACAGAAATTCAAAATGTATCTAGATTGACTTTCGCATAGTACATGAACTTTCATTTCAAACCGGTTGCTTTTAAAGCCTTTTCTATAGGGCTTTATTTATTTATTTATTTTTATATATTTAACTAGCTACCCGGTGATTTTTCCATCTTATCGGCTTGTCGGTTTGATTTCCTTGGAACGGCACCGAAGAGATGCTGACATTGTTCTCGTGCATCAGGTTATACGTTGTGCGGTCCAAGTATTCGTGTCCCAAGGTAGAAAGAGAGGTGAGAGAGGAAAAAGACAGTGGTTATTTTCCAATATGTTCCCCCTTTATTTCAATACATTTTTCACATCTTTTAATAAGTGCTTTAATACTATTAAAATAGTAATATGAAGATTTGTCTTCAAAATGCTTCCTAACCGCCTCATGGATTTCTTCGTCGGAGTTAAACTTCCTGCCCCGCAAATCTGATTTTAGTTCTGAAAATAAAAAATAGTCACTTGGGGCCAAGTCTGGACTGTAAGGTGGATGATCCAGTTCCTCGAAGCCCCATTCCTTTACATCAGTCATTCAAATAGCAGCAGTGTTTACGAGCGCATTATCGTGTAAGATAAGTACTTTTAGGGACATTTTTTCTCTCCTTTTCTTGACAATGGCTTTATGTAACTTTCGTAAAAGTTCAGAATAATATGTGGCATTTACAACAATATTACGTTCCTTGAAGTCCAGCAGCAGAATATCTTCAGTATCCTAGAAAACTGTTGTCATGAGCTTGCTGGTGCTTTGTGTGACCTTCGCTGTTTCCAGCACTGGTTCTCCGGACGATGCCACTCCATTTAATACCTTTTGAACAAGCGATCGTGGCAAAGAACCACAGTTTCATTCTCTGTCACAATGCTATGGAAAACACTGTCCACGTCGTCTTTACACGACTTCAAAAATTGCTGCCAGCACTCAACTCGCGGTACTCTCAGCACTTGGGAAAGAATTCGCGGTACCCATCTTACGCTGATTTTTGCAATACCCAAATCCTCATGAAGAATCCAAAGGACACTTGTTTCGCTTTAATCGCTGGTCCGTCAGAACAACTTTCTCAAATCAATGTTATCCTACGTAACTATCTGTTGCTGGTCCTTTACAGCGTGCATCATCGTCAATTGAATCTCCTCTCAAGCGAAAAAGCTTTGACCAATGTTTAACCATCGAAAATGATGGTCAAGATTCTCCATATCCATGATTCATTCGCTCTTTGATCTCCGGTGGCGTTAATCCATCTTTTGTAGCATTGTTAAATTGACATTTTTGCTTTTCTAGGCAAGTTCACTTCACTGTTCAGATGACTATTTCAAACTGTTTGAGAATATTGTCCCGACAAGGGCTTTTATAGGCTCAGAAAGGTTGAGGGTATCAGATAGGGAAAGTATTCTCTAAAATTTTAAGCAGAACCCTTCGAGACCACGAATACTTGCACTCTAAATTCTAATGTTGACTCTTCGGCGATTCACCAGAAAGTATCTTTTAGAATTAGTGTTTACAATTTGTGAAGTCTCCCTCTATAATATGTCAACTTCTCCAGAACTAACTATGAAAAGCATGAGCATGTTTTTAACGGTTAATCGTTCAATGGAGTACTTCGATCTGAACGTCTCTAAGAATGTGCTAAAAACTCGTCTCTATTCTGTCAACTAACTTTGTTGTCTTTAGCAAGTACAAAAGAAGAAGAAAAGAAGACTAAAGTAGTAAAGTAAATCAAAAATCAAAGGAAAACTGAAACAAAGCAAGACATGCGAAGGCTAGACTAGAATTTATAATCATATCTAACCTGGTGTTAAAATTTTATGTGTTGAGGATATCGTTAATATTTATAAGAAATATTCAATTCAAGTGTAACGGAAAAAGGGAAGGATTAAGGCATAATATTAAGAAACTAATAAATAATCAACTAAATGAATCCCTTAATATAAAAGTGTTAATACTTAAATTTAAAGGGAGAAGGAGAAATACTGAAAACGAAAAACATAGCGAAGGAAATTATTATTATTTCTGTTTTTATTATATATTACAAAAAAGAACAAATTTGTATATGCAAGTGAGAAACCTCTCACTCAGACTTCTCATCAAAGAGAAGTTTACTATCGAAAAATATGCCGAGATCTTTTATTTCATATACGCGTTCAACATTCACATTATTCAAAATATATCCTTCACTTTCCTTCATTTAGACTCCAGACGTTTTCTACACGCCATGGAAAGGGATTACCTATATCCCTTTGTAATGAGATACAGTCTGATATGTTATGAATTATTCTATATATATCAGCATATATCACGTATTTAGACTCCGATATATTTGGCAGATCATTAATATATATTAAAAACAATAGCAGACCCAGCATCGTGCCCTGGGGTATGTCAGAAATTTGTGTGAAGGAGCCTGATTTGAAGCCCATTCATAGCGACTTTAAGCTGTTGACTTTTTAGATATGAGTTAAACCACTTTATGGTGTTGTCATGCAAACCGAAATTCTCTAATTTCTGTAAGAGCCAGCTGTGAGTCTTTTACTTCTTAGAAAGCGTGTCGGAGTTAAGCGGAGCGTCGAGAAGGGTAGATGACTCAAGGCCAAGCCAACCGACCGACCGGTTTGTTTAGTTGTCCTTACAATGAGCGAAAGAGAGGTTCATCCTTCGGTTGTGCAACTGATCATAATAAAGTTTTTAACGGAGGAAAAGTAGAAAATTTGAGTCAGCGAAGACGCCTCTCACCAGTATTACGCCTGGCAATGTTACAGCTGTTCACAAGCTCATTGAAAGAGATCGTCACTGCACTATAGCAGAAATCAGTAGGGAAACAGTAAATTGGAGGTCAAAATATTTTACACCATTAGTTTCCTAAGACTTCAAAGTTTTCAGCGGCATCTTAACTTCTTTCGTAGGTCTTATACTTTTGAGGCCAAGGTGACTCAAATGAATGGCACTTCTTTAACGCATTTAAAGATGTTGCTGTCCAGGCCTTTAACATAAAGAAGTCAGTGGTTATGGGCCATTTCTGACATTGAGTGTGAGCTAGGGATTTCACCGAGGCTGGAAACTTTATTCTGTAATCCTTTTGTTGACTCATTGAATCCGACATACAGATGGATCAAAAACCGAGGATAGCGTTGGGGCTGGCTCACTCTGCAAGTATCTGGGCAACATCAAACAGAACTGTGCCTTGAAAAGTACACCGCGGCGAGATAGCTTCGGAGTCTGCATCCTCAGAGATTACGTTCCTTAATGGTCTGCAAACATGTACTCAACGATTTGTCCCAAGATAACAATTTAAAAATTTATTCTGTGTATATAGGGCCACGGGCCACATCTATAATTTCATGGAAAGGGGCAACACGGAATTGTTTGCCATCTCGCACGGGGATACGTATCGCGGATTGGGCAAACAACTATCATCGTCAATTGTAGAACGTGAGTAAGATTTCCAAAACGACCAGGGAATTATTAGGCCAACTAAATACTGCATCACAAAGCTAGTACAAATCAATAAACAACCTTTAGGAATACGGGTTTCCATTTTCACGGGTGAAAGCACATCAATACCAAAGCGGCCGCCCTAGAGATGCCATGCCGACTGTAGAGGATGCAGAAAAAAGAGAGAAACGGTGAAACATTTGTTGTTCCATTGCCGTTCACTCTCGGCAAACATCCATAAATACTTGGTACATCACTTCCTTGATGAACTGCATGCAGCGAACCAAAGGGGGTGCGAACCTGTCGTAGGCTTCATCTAGTTGATTGGGTGGCTGGACCGATGACAACATTTATGGATTATATTCTCTTATTTTTGGTTGAACGAATAATAGGTTTGATAATGGCCTGCATTCAGGTGGCTGTTTTCAACAGTCCTGACAACCTTCTTGAGAAATAGTATTGTTAGGAGTTAATAAATCTATGAGAAATATCGTCGGTTCGTACGACTGAGTCTAAAGCCATAAAAACTTCCTCTAAATTAAAACTCGACTAACGCACAGCCTGAATCAACAGAACCCAGCAAAAAAAATGAACTAAAATACGTCTCGTTAACGTCTAAATAGTGAGTCATTGAACCTAACTTTGACTTCTCAAACCATTTCCAACACTTTAGAAATAAATAACATCCGGTTAGGTCGAGAGCTGATAGTTCTGCAATAAAAAAAAATCGGAACCGCAATAAAGATTAGTAAATTTAGTTTCAAATTAAATGGCGAAAATTTCTTTATTTAAAATTATCCCCATAAAACAGCAGAATGTAATCTTCTTTAAACATTTGTGAGGATTAATTATTTTCCACAGAAATTTTTTCAATAAGCATCATAAGGTATAGTCATGCGGAAATTAGGCCATATTACCAGTAAACAGTTGGTATATGATTAGCTCAATACTTTAGATACGGCTTTAAAGATAAAAGTTAAACTGGACAAAGTTTGATCTAAAAGCAACACAAGAGTTGCATGCAAAATGAGTTTCTCATCCCGTAAATTTTACCACAACATCTCATAAAGCCAGAACCTCCGAAATTAAGATCAAAGATTGTAGTCTTCTAGTAAGCCACGGAATAAAGTGGAGTTCTGTATATAAATTAATATATTAAAAACCGCTAAATACAAGCCCTTTTTCCATTTTTCGTGGCCTAACTCTCCTTTCTATTGTTCTTAATAAGCATTAACCGCCAGAGTGGATTTGTGAAGCCATCACTTTTCTGAAATTTGCCAAAATTTCCCTATTCCCGTAAGTTAACTCCGCCAACCGCCCGTTAATCTACCCCAGCAATAAGTACACCGTTGTCCTTTTCTCGTTTTATGTTCCTCCCCATAATCCTCATTCAATTTGCATATTTCCACTCAGCCCACGTTTTCCCAGCATTCAGTGATGTGTTCATTTCGTCGACTGCCTTCTTCATTGGGTGTTCATTTGCAATTCTTATAACCGCAAACATAAATTTCAGTGCTGTAGCCGTTCCACCATGAAAAAGGGCCACTATAGGACCGGCAGCATAAACCTACGGGGCTCCCCATAAGAAAACTTTTATGACAACTTTTCCGCCTTTTGTTTTACTTCGTTGCTTTCCTTTTTTATTTAATTTAAAAAATGTTTTCTTCGTTGTGCTGCCCTCATCATAACTTTACCGCTGTTACCACTTTTTGTGTAGTGGAAAAACATAACGAAAAGAGCAACTTTGACAAGGTTGACAACAAGAGAATTATATTCACTGCAGAAAAGATGTGGTTAGTAATTCTTGTTACATGAGTCATGGGGATGGGGGTGAGCTGCCCACATTTTTCAAATATTCTTATTACTGCTTTTGTGTGGCAGGTTTTATTTAGCCATTTTTTTAATGAGCACTGCTGTGTGATATATAGTTCCACGTTCCACATGACTTTATATCCCACTGAATCTGTAAAATCACCCACCAAAATAAAAAAAACTTACGTAATTTTCTAATGATTCTGAAGATTTTAGGACATTTTTTCTTACGTTTTCACAACTCAATAAATAGAGGCAACGCTTAACTCATAAGAAGAGAAATAAAAATTTAAATTCCAAAACTAAACTGCAACCAAGTTGGACGCCATAAAACTGGCTTGTTTGTTAGCTAATCTACGCCATAGTCAAATCCTCTTGGGGATATAATTATTAAGACAATACGGTCTTTAGACGTTCTGACAATCTTAGTTAGGGCTTCGTCATAATAATATCACCAGAGGTTATCAATGTTTAATTTTCAATTTTTCGAACTTTCCTCAGAGGAAGTTTCATACAATTAATCTTGGCATGTTTCGCGGTTGTTTTAGAAGGCATAGAAATAATTTGAATCAACGAAAACGAAACATCCCACACATTCTTAAGTTTTCAAAATTTTCTCTCAAATGCTGCTCTTGATGTGATAATAGTTCAAAAATTCGTGTGGCAGCGAATGGGTTAGCCTGACAAATGTTGCAAGTGAGTCACAATTTTTGGCATGGGTTGTTACTATTCAATATCGCTTGTTGTTAGTACAAATCGCAGCAAAAGAATGGCCTCACTCAACCTACTGGTACCCAAATAAATCCCCGTGCAGGAATAGAACCCGCGCGTTATACTTTCCACTTGTTAATTCTCATTTACATCCTGTATATATAGGGTGTCCCGGTTAAAGTGACCGTATGGAAGGAAGGAGGGGGGGCAACTCTAGTGGTTTCCGAGATATAGCGGCAGTTGAAGGTTTTTTGTTCGTTTTTTTACGATAAAGGCTGTATAGCTCATACTAAACGTGATGTGTGTACGAATCTAGTGCTATATCGTAGAGAACACTAGTGGCTTTCAAATGAGTGCCTACACACGTAGGAGCTACGAATTTTCAAATTCAAAATTTTGGCTTTTTTTCGTTTTTCACATAAATATGAAAATTCATCGAAAAAAGCCGTAAGTAATTTGCACTTTTCTTTCATAATTTGGAATCCTTATAAAATTCCCTTTAATTTGATATAACACATGCATCCACCTATCTCCTTTTGTTTTCGAGATAAATTGTTTGAAGCCCATCCTAAAAGCTGTAAAGTGGGTTTCTGTGTATTGGCATACTTTATGTAAATAATATTTTACGAAGGAGTATTTGTGACATTCTAATACCCAAATAAATCAAGAAAACTTATTCGAATCAAAAAAGTGAATGGGGAAGTTAACAACGCATTAAAATATTTCCATTTTGTTTGTTTTCTTAAAAAAATTACATTAAATCGCAAGTGTTTTGCATAGCTTTGGAAAATACCTCAATACTTCACATGAATATCCTTGTTTGTTTTGAATCCTCCAAAGGCGCAGAAATAGAAGAGTAATATTTCCTTGATTATATAAATTTCTATGTTATTTCACCTGCGGTTTTTATATTCTAGGTATTATAGCTTTGAGCAAACGTTTGTAATGCATAAAAATATCCATGATGCACAGAAATAAACTACATATTACCATTAATGGAAGAATCGTTTAATGCACATCCGTCTGTCTTGGTATTACAAATACCTTATTAAAATTGAAAGACAAAGTTCGAAAATGGCCTCTAGGGTTGTTTATGAAACCTCCAGGTATATCAAATAAAAAATCGCTTTTTTTTCTTCTAAAACGAAAACAAAGTGGAAGGAGATAAATAAAATTCGGCACACAGATACTTAAGTAAAATTAAAATTAAAATGGCGGACATTGTTAGGGCCACATAGCAGTCACCGTGACCTTGACCCGGGGTCAAATTTAAACTTCACTTAGAGGCCAACTTCATTTCTTTTATATAATATCCTACTTTTGATACCAGAAATGGAAAGAGATCTCCCTTGGAATGACCCATTACTCCTTCCGCCCTATCGTGACCGGCTGAATCTCGTCGGCTTGATTTCTTTGGAGAAGCGGCGAGATTGCCGATATAGTTTTCATCCACCAGCTCTTGGGCTCTAATGTCGACTCTCTGGTGCTCCGGAACAGGGTGTCTTTCAGGGCAAACAATCGTGGTGTCAGGGG
>QYTT01084965.1:11686-24968 GCA_006980735.1 Dasypogon diadema | reverse complement strand
ACATTACTCTGTCGTTTCCAACACTTAGGATGTAATATAATTGGTCTAAACAAATTATAGCTTTTTTTCTTGTTCTTAGTTGTAAAAGCCCGGCAAATAGGCAACTTATTAATTTTCAGTAGTAATCAAAGCACCCAAACTGACAATGAGAATTCTTTACAAAACATCAGCAACCTGAAAACATTAAACTATTAGTCTAAAGCGCGTACGAGGTCCGAAGAGCCTGAACTGTTTTTTTTTTTTTTGCAATAAAGAAAGAGAGAGTGACTATGTGTGTATAGTTAACATACCCACTAAACACTTTCTACATTTTAACAATAACCTTTTATGCATTCAGCTCACATGTGTTTTTTCCAGACAAAGTTAAAAAAATAAGGGGAAATAGGAAGTTGGATATATCTGAGGAAAGAGAAAATATAATAGAAGAAGATATTACAGAATTTACGTCTGATCTTGAACAGCGAAAAAGTGCTTCGAATTTTTAAGATCAACTGGATTTAGTAGAAGAAAAATTAAAATGCGCATTCAATTATAGATGAGATATAATAATTTTTTTACGGTGAAGCCAAATCTCAGGGGTACCTTATCAAACTACACAGCACAACCTTGCCAGAAAGGAAAAGGGGGATGGAGCAAATGGAGCAGAAGATGGCAATCTGTTCCATATTCGTACAGTTCAGATCAAGAAAGAAACTTCGCTATTCTACTAGATCCTGTCTCGAGGAGGAAGGAGTAAAGACGGCTCACGCGTAGGAATTAGTTTACAAGGAATTATACCAGAAATTTCGTTGGAATAACGTTCATTAAAGATAAAAAGCGTTAGGCCGGCTACGCCCTATATGGAATTTTGCTTCAGGTTTACCCCATCGTTTGACACGTTAAACACTACGCCGGTCCTTGGGAACCGGCACTTAAAAGCTCTCTCCCGACAAATGCATTTTACGAAGTAATTCTCTCACGAAAGCTTTTATGCTAATTGGGGCACTAAACGTGTTAAGTCGGAGCAGTTTTCAGATTTAGCCGATGTTGTTTTCGGTCTTGTGTGGTTAGAAAGGTGGATCGAACTTTCTGTTGATAGGAAGCAATGACAAAACTGAAGGAACGAGGCACGAAGCTCCCACACAATTTTTTGGTTCTTGGAGCGATCGGGTAAATCTGAAGCATAAGTCCTTAGTATTTGGCCGCCCTTAGACAAGCGTTTAAAAGCTCTTAGCTTAGCTTAAAAACTCTTTTTTGAATTTTTTCTAATACGGAAAATGCAATGCATCCTTCCCCTGCCCAAACATGCGAATTAAATTCAAGTGTGGGTCTATAAGCATTGTATCTGAGCGCCAGGCCCAATGAGCAAAGTATTTCTTGCATCGATGCAGGAAACCCGAGTATTTTATCGTATTTTTTGCAACAGCAAAGATGTGATCCGACCAACTAAGGTTGGTGGAAACTTGTATCCCTAAGGTGTCCAAATTCGGAGAGTTGGAAATGCATACCCCATTAACGAAGAGAGAAGGAAAGTGTTTAAAGTTCTTTTGAGAGAAATTAGACAGAACAAAAGTTGCAATCAAGCGTTCACGGACAGGATTTTGATATGTAGAAAACATGTATGAAATTTCAGATCGGTATGTATAAAATTTCAGATCGGTCTGGTAGTTCTTAAGATATCCTCCTCACCACTAGGGGATTTTCTGTTTGTCTTTACTTTTTTTTTAAATTTAGTTTAGAGAAAAATGTGTTCACAGTTTGTCGCTCTCTATTTCTGGTAGATATTTTTTCTCGGGACATTTAAAAAGATGATTTATGACGCTGCAAACATGTGAAAATCAAAGTGCAAACTACTATGAGTACTACGACCACACTGTACCACGATGCTTCTTATACTAATGGCTTGGAGGGCAGCTGGATATTACCTGCGCCGTCAATTTTGAGGCGATCTTGATGAAACTTTGAGGAAATATTCTATAAGAGAATGTAAAAATCAAAAAAATCTATTATTTTGACTCAACTGACTAGGTATAACTCTTTCAGGCGTTATCTTTAATAAAATTGTTATTAAAAACAAAAGCAATTCTATTAGAGTCCACAAAGGACATTTTCAAAGTTTTCTTCAATACATAAATAGCGGCCATAGTCAAAATTATTTTTTTTGCAATTTCGTTGAGCTTGATGTGAGTTGAAAAAGGACACCAAATATCTCAAGAAAGTTTTCTCTGTCTTAATTTGTTTTTTTTTTATCTTAGTTATTCACTGCCGAGGTACTACAGGGCTCTATTGTCTAACCAGTCCTCTTTGGATGCATTTAATGATTTGCTTTCTCATAACTTTAGTCTCATTTATAACATCTTGAACGATAAAGATAATTACCATACTTGTAAGAACAGATTGCCCTTCTTAATTAAATGCAAACGAAATTCCTAAACAATTGATGCTTGTAGTGTTGGAAAATTATATTGTATCGATAGATTATATAGTTACAAACTTAAAGATTTTTGAAAAAGACCCTAAAAGCCGTAATAAACAGTAACCTATAAAAATTTATTTATAGCCAATGAATTTAATAAATGGCTATAATCCACGATGACTTGAGACTATCGCCATTAAAAAGAAGCGATACCCACTCCCCAAAGGCGGGAGATATAAATTAAAAACACCGCATCAATGCGCTATGGTGGCAGGAAAACTTGATAAATTACCCGAAATTCAAATAAAAATGCCAAACGATAAGCGGAAAAACAAAGCTACCGGTGTGGGAAGTTCACTAATCTAAACGCAATCATCCATTAAATCACAATTTCCTACCAATTCAGTTGTCCCCGAATCCTGGTGCTCTTAAAAACGGATATCGCGAAAGCACACCGATACAACACACATATCTACGGTACGTACGCGTACCGGAGTAGCAGGAGTCTACATGAAAAGCTTTCGCTCATGGAACATACCAGGAAGCAGACAGCGGATGGAAAAATTTCCAGGAACACACGGTAGTCATAAATTATAAAGGAACTCTGATTCTCTTATTGCCGGGTTGAACAGGGAGACAGGCTGGGTTACACGGGCCCCATAACTAGTTATCCACACAACTCTCCTGTTCCTGTTTTATTCCTGTGTTCACCATGATCCTGATCAATTCCAGCTCGTGTATTCTTCCATTTTTATTTTTTTTTCACTTTTTCCCTGCTCCTCCGCACAAACCTCAATAATTCCTCGCGCGCGCATAGCAAAGTGCTATTCGGGGCTTATAGAGAGAAAAACAGCAATCAATTGAGTTCGGGTATTATGTCCTTTTTCGACCCTGCACCCACCCCATTTAGTACTGACGCTGGAATTCTCTCTGCTTTTTTCTTTCGTTTTGTCTCATCATACAACAGTTTTCCTGTGTAGCAGGGTTTTTTCATCACGTCAGCAATTTTCACAATTTCCCACTTACCTACGTCGCTGGATCCCTTCCCTCTCAGCTAGTGTATCATTTTTAGTTTATTCCACTGCCTGCAAGGATACGAATTGATATCTGTGGATACAACATTTCCAGCATCAGTTCCAACCCAACCCCTACCCATCGGGAGGGTCGCGAATAGGTGAGTCGACATTTGCACAGGAATCTACGACTGCTGGATGTAGGAATTGCTGTGGCAGGGTAAACAAAAGCCGGAGGAAAGAATACGGGCAAATATTGTTTTATAATACACCATAATGTTACATCTAGTTGGTTGGATGTTATTTATTGCACTACATAAATTGATAGCCTCCTTAGCAGACGGGGTTTATGGGATAAACAGTATGTTCTGTGATGTATGGAGGTCGGAGTCTATCAAATGGCACCCAAGAGAGACGGAAGTGGAATATTAATAGAACTCAGCTGGGCTTATCCTACCTGAGTGGGTGCAGATTATGAAATACGTGCATTTCTTCATTAAGACGATGCAAAGGTGCGAAAACGGGCAAACAGAAGTAGCGAAAACTTTTAAAATGCACATTCATTCATAAATCTTGCCATAACAAGAATAAAGTTCTATGGCAAGAAATCCCAAAACTCTGCTATTCTAGTATACCTCTTGGTATCGTTTGATTACGTTTCCCAATGTGGTTGATGGTAGAGATATGAAATTGGGAATGCCTGGTCAGATTGTAATACTCCCAATGTTTCTTATTCCTAAAAGCCCTAAAAAATATCCGAGGCTCATTGAATGATCAAAATAAATCTTCCCAAGAGTAGCAATCATAACTGCTTTGATTGTGTTTTACTCTACAAGGGATTTTTTATTTATTTATACCTTAGGTGAGGAAAAGTAAATACCTTTCTTTTGTAAGAGCAAAATGAAGCTCACTTCGCTTGAATAAATTTGACACCAGATTTTTCGATGATCCCATGTAGTGCCAGGCTTCTTGCCACCCTTCCAGACTTCTAACGACGATCTATCCTTCATAAATATGACCTCTTCGTACTGCTCCTTTCCTGCAACAATCTGTAGGTTCGGTTTATTTTCTTTTTACAATTTTATTGCACATCTTTCTATATCTGGAGTCTCTTTTGAGATTTATTTTCAATTTTTCACTTCATTTCAATCTTAACTTTTCTAAGTAATTTCTGCCACATTTAAACTGGTGCCTTTTCCGTTGCCCGCTTCATTTATCGAAGCTCATTTTATAGAAAACTAGCTTTTGCCCACAACTTCGTCCGCGTGGAATAGTTAATTTGGGCAGTCTTTTTTATTTTTAGGATACTAATGTTGCAAATAATACAAATACAAACTAACTGCAAACTGCGGCGATTTACTGTAAATATCTTATTTTAACACATTTTTATAAACTACGTTTTTTTTGTTTTTCCATCTTTCGAGCTCTGCTAGAACTACGCGCTAGATTAGATTTTCGTTTGCGAGGTATATCAGAAGCATAAATAATACGTCGAAATAATAAAAATAAGCAAAATAACTATCAAAAAACCAGAAGAACTTTATATTAAACAAAACTACTGTATTTTACCGAAGCACATTAACGAAAGCAAGAAATCCTGTAAACAAATCGAAATCGTTGTAGCGCAAAATTTTAATATTCGCATACATGTGACACACTCGTCTACCCTCACGTATCTGCCCGGTCGACTAGCCACACTGCCCACACTTAGTAAGGCTTCCCCCACTACGCTGCGCTGCGCTGCCGGCCGACGCCGCCGCCGAGCCACAGCCGCCGCGTACATTTTGTATGGCGCATGGTGAGTCCCGCGCTCGCGACGCGTATATGTTTAGACGGCAAATGTTTGTATTTCGTTTTTCCACACATGTTTCGGGTGCATTTCCTTTTCATGTACATCTCTCCGATAAAGATAGTAAGCATAGATATATTTGTTTGGACTTCCATACGAACTTTCATTCCCTATTTCACCCCCATGTAGGTCGAAATTTCAAAAACGCTTTACCAAAAAGTTTATTTATTTCTTATTACGCGCCCAAATACAAAGTTTCATAGTTTTATCTTCAATAATGACGGACTCCTATACAAACTTCCATCCCCTATTTCAACCCCTTCAAGCCTTTTTTCGCGACAGAAGGTAGCCTATGTCCTTCTTCAAATTCTAATCTATCTCTGGACTAAATTCCATCAAAATCAGTTCAGCGGTTTAGGGTTGAAAGCGTAACAGACAGACAGAGTTACTTTCGCATTTATAATATTAGTATTGGGACACCCTATGTGGACTTGCGGCGTGAATCCTCTGGAGTCCATAATGTCGGTAAATTTTTAGGATTTTGAATTTTGTATTTTTCTGGTTGGTTTGCGTCCCAGGAATTCAACAAATATATTTATTTTGTCTGAAAAAATTTCTTCGCTCAAAATTCGAATTTTCTTCGCCAAAAATTCATTTTGGCAGTTGTCCTTCGGTCTCTTTGAATTTTTCTAAAATTCCTTTTGTTTCTTTGGAGCCTTACTACTTATTACTATTAAAATTATACTTTGAGTTACGGACGACGTCTATATAAATTTATTGCCACGAGAAATATCGAGTCCGGGTCGAAATTATCTCATTTTAGTTAAGCCGTGTGAGATTAAGTGATAGTTTGAATTTTCTTGTCTGGAGCTGGATTGCATTTGGTAAGCAGTACTTAAGATTGTGCCGCTTTTTCCTTTTAACTAGAACAATTATACTTTTAAAACCATTCTACATTCAGGACTTCGACTTCTTCATTAGCTTCTGGTAAAGCTAATTTTGTATTTTCTTCCACATAATGAGCTTCCACTTTGACTTCGATTTAGGTAGGCAACTTAGACTTCTGTAAATTTAGAAGTCGAAGCCGAAAAATCAGAAAGAAAATCTTAAAAGAAATAACTGCAGTGCCAACTTAACACCATTTGTAGTCCTGAGTCTAAAAAGACCTTTACTATTTCATCCTGGGAATTATGAATACTTGGATCCTGTCCAATTCTGTGATTAACAGTGGGAACTTTGCCTTATATTATATCTACAAATTTTATGCTTCTCCCTTCTTTTCCTATGAGTTCCCTAACAATACCAAGTCTACTAACTGCCTACTAACTACTAACCTGTTAAGAATTCCAGTACATTCTGAATTCATCAATTTCTATCTTATCACGTGCTCCTTAATAACTAACTCTAGATGTCTCATAGTGTTAACTCGTCTAATGATTTAAATTCATTCATAATTTAAACTAGGAAGTAGAAGGGAAACAACCTAATCCATGACCGCCAATATGGCTTTCGTTCCGGACGCTCTACTGGCGATTTAATGGCATTCATCACCGAGCGTTGTCACCATTGCTTCCATAGCTTCGGTGAGTCGGGGGTTGTTGCGTTAGGCATTTCGAAGGCCTTTGAAAGAGTCTGACATTCTGCTTCTGGAGCTCTATTGGAAGACATTTTAGGGTTGACTCGGCTGCCATGCACACAGTTTAGCGCACTTTCAATACAAAAGTTCCGGGAAGATTTTTTGGATATGTGACCCCCGGAACGATCCGATCTAGGTAGATGGCATGCTTACCTTGGGATAGATTTAGGCGCGATTGTGGGGATAATTAGCTGAATAATCCATCCAACTAAAAAGACTCTGATGTGGCACACAATCTGCTGCCCACTCTGCGGTGAAGAGGGTAGTCTGTTCCACGGTGACTTTTCGTGTCCAGCGCTGTGTACTAGGGCCAAGGACCAGGTGTTGACGCTGAATCATGATTCACCTTTATTACTTGAGGGTGAAAAGCGGGTATCACTACAATGATATATCACACGAGCACACAAGGGCCGGGCCCTTGAGACCCGTAGTGCTTGAGCTACGTATTTATTCCATTTTAATTGAAATTGGATGTGAATATAATTTATAATAATAAAAATGATTAAATAATTTTGAAAGACAACGTACAATAAATTTTACTAGTCGAAGGTACTTTGATTTATCACAGTAAAAAAAATAATTTTATCCCATACCTAGAGACTTTGGATAAAACTCTTGCAAAAATTTAATGTACACATTGGAAAAGTGTATAAATTTTTGTCATAGGTATTTATTCTTATTAGGAAAGTTGATAAGATAGGGTGATTCGTGGAAATTAAATAATTATAGAAATATTTTAATTGTGTTTAAAAGTAGTATTTACTAAAGCTGAATTTTTAAGCAACGAAATATATATTTTATAAGAAATAAATAAAAGTGAATTTACGTTATTTTCAAAGAAAGGAGATAAATAAACAGAGATCAAAACTTCATGCAAATCAAGAAGACTAAAATTTTATAAAAATTTAACATAAACTTTTGGAACCCAAATATCATTGAGGACATTTGGTCCTACGTCTTTACAAGGCTCTCTTATTTGGCATAAAATTTTTATACATGAGGAACAAAGGTATACGTACCGAAACAGATGATGTTGATTAACACCTTACAGTAATACTCAACGTTCTTTGAGGCAAAACAGTCAGTCCAATTTAGTTTCTTGAAGGATTTATTGAGCCCAGACAAAAGTTATGGAACCAAAATCTTAAATTTTAATCAAAACGGGATGAGAGGCCAGGTTCTAAGTTCAATTTATGTATTTTCTAAACCGTGGTTGTATTTACGGTATCGAGTTCTAGTTTCACTGGATTTAATTTGTTTTTCAAAAATTTACTTGTTAATCTCTGTAATGCCACATAACAACTGCATCTACCCACTCAAAATTACGCCAACTGTGCCAAATCTGTCAATGAGGTCGGTCATGCATAAGGGGGATATCAGATCAATTTTGAATACAAGTTAATAAATAGGATAACCGTGCGCACCCTTTATACAGCCAACCATCACTTAAGGGTGCTGTCACCCCTGCTAGGATTGCGCTGATCTGTTGCTGTCAAGTATTCCTCGCGTAATTGAAATGAGCAGCGGCACACGGCTGCTATAAGCCAAAACGAGAAGTAGGGCAGGATTCCAATCCGCAGTGTGCAACATATGGCCTTGCATTTAATTAGAAATTAAGTCACAGGAAATTAAACAGCTACACGATTCGCACTAAGGATATTCTGGGGCGAAGCTACTGTTTCTCAGTACTACATACTATCAATTTTCCGTTCCTCCTCTCAGCGAAGTAAGTGGAACTCGTATTTCACTAGTAAGCTGCCCTTTGATACAAAAAATTACTACCACCCATTTTTTAAGTGTTTATAACGCTTTTTCTCCACACTTGGGTACCACTTGGGTCTGTTCAGAATGGAGTCAGATGTCCTTGTTCATTTTCCTACACAGCCCTGGGTGGCTGATTGCCACCAAAGGATAACGCTATACAAGCGAATAAATCTCTTTAATTGACTTTTGTCTGGTTGCTTTAGTTTAATTGTTTTTTATCTGCTGATAGTTGTGCAATGCTCCACAACCCTTTATTTTCGTTGATGTGAGATAACATTTACGCTTATCTAGTATTTTGTTCGGGGAGAACAGACGACGGTCGCAAACCAGCAGAATTTAGCTCAACTGAAGAAATTTTTTTGTTCGGTTTGCAGTTTTTCTTCGATTCTGCAGACGACAGCCACTAAACACTGAAATTATAATAGTAACAAAATATTAATGAATATTAAGACCACATGTAAGCAAAAGGGAAAAAAGGGGTGATTTATTTTCCAAAAAGACAGATGTAGTTTCATCAGAGTGTTTTGTATCTACTATTCTTAAGTAGCGAAAACAAATGAGACCACGTGTTCGGATTCATTGCATGGATTTCAGAATAAGTTTTCTTCTTATATTCATACCTCCCAGGAAAGGCATTCCTAAAAACCTTATGTTTTTTATGATGTGACAAAAACTCAGCACAGCAATAGCAGGAAAGCTTCAAGGAAAAGAGAAACTGGAATCAACGTGTTGAATCAAGAAATGTAGATGTATACTTCATTTGAATATTTGTGCATTAAAGCGGGTTAATAGTACAGAATATGGTAACATTTTCTATACTCAAACCAGTATGTTTAAAAAGAAATCATGTAAATCCACTGTGCTGCCAAATTTTGTATGTAATCCTTAGGGATGAGCGCTAATTGAGGTATAGGTATCACACGCACAAAGGAAAAAAACAACCAACATTTCGTCGGTGATATAGAGTATCGATACCTCATAATACTACTTTGTTACGAATGAGCATGAAGATCAACGCGCTACGTTGCACTCCTTCAAACGTATGCGTCTCATCTGTGTTTAATACGAGATTTGTACCTAAGCACGAATTCAGGTGATGTGAAATATTATCTGCAATACTCCAAATATCTCAGGTGTTTTTTTACGTTTTTGCAATAAAAAAAGATGTGGGGTGTCCATTTAAAGATAGTCCAATAATATCCAAGGTAACTAAAAACGGTGCATTTGAAAAATCTAAAAAAATGTACGGCTCGGAATAGGAATCTAACACAAACACCGACGGACATTTTTCATCGCAATAAAATTCTCACGAAGAATTTGAACGCAGGAAATATAACCTGCTAGTCCGTCAGGCAAGTCACTCAATATAGTTTCTTTTACCAAATAAATCAAATCCGTATTTCCTTCAAAAACTTATTGATATATTTCCAGTGCACTAGAATGAGCAAGGCAAGTCCATCAATCACTTAGTAAGAACAAATTCATTACCTTTGTGAGCAGGTTAAGAGTAGGCTTCGCCCGGTCTAAGGGCATAGCTTGTGGCTGTATGCAGTAGAGGCCTGTACAATACCATTTACTCTTATTCAAAAAATAACTGCATTTAACTTAAGTTGAATTCAACTAATGATTGCTCGGAACGTAACTACTGATATATTAGTTACAATTGCTTAAACAATCTAAATGTTTCATTTATGTTAAGTCTAACTAACTACCAATTAACACGTTGACTTCTACAATTAGCATAAAAGCGTTTGTGAGAGAATTCCGTGTTAATATGCCTTCGTCGTGAGAGAGCTTTTCAACGCGTTGACCGGCACGGTAGCCAACTTGTTAAACAGTCCACAAACAGTTAACTAGTCATTAACTGGTTAGCTAGTAAAGAACCAGTTAATTACTACTTAAATAGTTAATAACTGCTTAAATAGTTACCCAGTTAACTTATGTTTTTAAGGATTGCACGGCCAAATGCAGTGGTTTCAGGATAAAGGGATGGCGGAAGAATCTTTATATTTTGGAAACCACAAAGTAGCGCTGCGATATATTTTTTCAGATGAAAATAGAGCTTACCTCTTCATGATAATACAATAAAACCCATAGTTGGTTTAAAATGGTAAGAACAGATGTCCTCTACCCGGCGCTATAATAAAATATAGCAGTTGTGCGACGAGGCGAAGTGGTTTATATCTCGCGAATTAGACGGGATATCGGTATCTATATGGTCCGAAATGAAAGGGAGATGCACTCCTTACGCATCATATTCATTTAAGACCGATATCCTGCCTAATTCCTGAGATATCAACCCTTTCACCTTTCGTTCAACTGAACATTTTATTGCAAACCATTTAACATAAAACATATAGTGGACGAAGAGGAATTACTGTGCAAACGTTTGTGTACTCGTGTCATTCTATAATTTACTACATATTCGAAAATATAATATGCAACTGAAGAATGCGAGTTTATTTATTCTTCTTACTTCCTTCTTTTAATACTTTCGTTAAATTTTTTTTGTTATTTTCTTTTAAAAACTCTTCTTCAGTTTTCGTATTTTAAAAGATCTATTTTTGAGTCTTTTGTTTTAAAAGATTATATATTTTAATAAAAAGCTTTCTTTTATTTTTTAAATCACAGTTTTTCTACGTTTTTACATTAACTATTTAAAACACACACCCTCATAAAAATATTGACTCCTGTTCACAAAAATTCTAGTAAGAATGGATTTTAATAAATTTTCCTATTGACAAATACATTCAAATATTTTTCAACGTTCCTGATAAAGTTTTGCGTAATTTTCCAAATTACCAATTACAATTTTTATTAAAATTCAAAGTATTTTTACGTCGTTGATAAAATAAACTTCTGATGAGTCTCCGATAAAAGACACTTACAAAATTATCCTACTACGATGGACGCTGAAATTATCTTTTTAGCTTTTCCTTTGTAAATGTTATCAATTTTATTTTTTAATTCAAACAAGATTCTCTAAACATAAAATATTTTATTTATCTCTAAAATTAAATTAAAACGTAGCATTTGCTACACAACTATACTACAAAATGATGAATATTGCTTTAAGATATTTTTGAACTGCTAAATAAGACACGAGAGTTTGAGAGCACTCTAAGAAGTACCATATAGCTATTTATTTTTTGCCTATTTAACAATAGTTTAAAAATTAATATTACGGAATTAGTTAACTACTCGAGTAGTACAAGAATCGATAATTACCAGTTATAGTTAACTATAACTTACTTGTTGAAATTTCGTGAATATATTGAAATTGCTTTCAAGTGGTGGTGTTATGCAAATGTCTGTGTACCAACACAGTATATATGTGAGGGGCTAATTGTTACGCCACTCTTCTAAATGAGGCCATCCGGAAGGTTATAAGGCCATGGCTAGGCTGAACCGCTGCGAAGATCTTGAAGTCTGATTGCTATTATCCTCTCGGCTCCAGAGACAAACCAGTGAGCGGAGTGCCTCAATTAGCTTGTCGCCTTGTCGCTGAAAGCCCACATCAGTTACTAAAATAGACTGGATGAATGTCAATTTATTAAATTGGGTTGAAACCTCCACATAAATTGCCTTTATATTTATATTCCTGAAAATTCAGGGTTGTTGATGAATTAAGGCTGGCGATTAATGTTGCCTATGATGTTGAGAGTGCTAGTCTTGGTCCTGGTTCCGGTTCCTTTTTAAAAAACGTTTTTCAGGGAAAAAACTTTCTGAAGACTGACAAAAAAACAAAAGCACGCAAAATCAAAAAATGGCCGCATACTATAATACCCTGACGACACCCAGTGCCAAAGTAACTTTTGCCAAAAACCTGACAAATGTTTAAAGATGGTAGTAACCTGAATGCGGCCGAGCGGCTGACGCCACATATGAGACGTTTATTTTGAAGGTGGGGCAAGTCACATTTTTCAATTTTAACAAAAATCGAATTATAAAGTTTATTTAAATTATTTAAAATAAATTGATAAAATGGATAGTGGATGTTTCTCACACGAAACCACAGTGACACCCGTCCAAATTTTCGTTTCTGGATGGTGAAGTACTCAAAAATTAAATTTTTCTATAGTCACTTTATACGGCTGTCTCTTCTTTTGTGTTTGCGCGATATGAAATACGTATTAAGCCAATTTCAAAGCTCAGTACCTACATTGGTAGGTGGGTCGATAATAAATATGTACATAGGGAGTTGGTCGAGATTAATTTTAATCGATGACTTAACTGGTCCATTATGCATCACAACCGTGGCGGTGGGGAAATACTAATAAGAGTTTTCAATAACTCCTACTTCTTAACATAGCAAATTCAATTTCAGTATCTATGAGGTAGAACGTAGCGCATCATTTATGGCACTATTGATGTGCTAACTGATTTTATTGCTGTAAACTGATTCTACTACAACAAGTATCAAACCTATAAAATCAATTTCTTTGCCCATTTAACATGGTATCTAACTGCCCTATAACTATGTTCGTAATTATATAATATACAAAAAGTAAATGCTATACTTAAAACAGATGTACAAAATGCCCGATATTGATTTTCACTTAATTGTAAAAACCCTCCCTATAATTAGAAATCCTTTCTACAACGCACCACCTGACGATCTTTTTTTCCTTCACATTTCAACAGTAATAACTCACGTAGAAATAGCGTGAAGTGTTACATTACCG